>JAJAGP010000571.1:35000-107500 GCA_025084515.1 Ancistrus triradiatus | reverse complement strand
CAAAACCATCTCTAAAGAGTTTGGACTCCAACAATCCACAGTCAGACATCCTGATGAAACTTGCTGCTATTGCTGAAGTGTAAGATGTCATTAATACTTGCCACTGTAACTTATAAAAGCTGTTTTTTTATTCTTCTCAGTTTTTTAATACCACATACAAATTACCTGTATTTTCTAGTTGTATTGTAATGAAGAGACTGAGAAATGATTATATAGCTAAAACAATGGTATATCTAATCTAATGGTGGCCTAAGACTTTTGCACAGTACTGTATTGATTGCTGTACAGGGGCTGTGCAGCCATCTACCTGACTTGCCAGTCTCAGCTTCATGGTAGAGCTACAGAGCAGCAGAAAAGTCACAATACCAGACAGTGGCAGGGAAAAAATTGACTGAGACTTGGTTTGAGCAGAATCAAGCTCAAATTGTTACCCATCTTGCTCTGGGTGGTACCAGACAACAGGACTAAATCTTTTGTCTAGCCGACTTCTGTGCTGCAAGACAATGCAAAGCAGCGTTACACTTTTTACGCAACTTTTACCTACGAAATTTACCCACACAGAAGGGCCGTGACAAGAAAGTGTTGATGATGGTGAATTCCGTTGAGACACATGCAGTTTTGCTCGGAAAAATTTGCTGACAGCAAGCCAGTGTGACTTAAGACAGGCTGTGCAACATTACGCTCCGTGATTCAGTCTAGACAGCCAAGAAACACTGTTTGGCTTTCGAATGCTCATGGGAAGGACTAAACAAGCAACTCACCCTCTCATTTCCATAGAAGCCAGCAAAAAAAAAAAAGTTCCTCAGCCCCTATGTAATTATAGCAATTACAACGCTCGAATTGCATAATGATCCATGTGGTAGGAAGGTTTCCAAATCACATATAAGCATGAATATGGTTCGGAAAGCAAGAGCGAGGCGTTTAAACGTGTGAGAAATGCCTCCATAATGTTTAAGCAGTGTTGCTCTCTAATGAGGAGGGTTTGGCTGCTGAGCCGGTAAAGCATAAGTCTGGCGATTTGCTGCCTTAAATCGCTGGAGAAATAAACCAGAAATCACATGAATTATGCACCCGAGGGAAACAACCATTATTGGATGGGAACGTAAGGGTGAGAGGAAGTCAACAGTGTTTAAATCCTGAAGCTCGGCTTTAATTATGGCATACGTGAATAAATACAGTGCAAGTTTTGGGGCTGTGAAGGTTTATTCAACGGGAAAAGCTAGATATAAGCTTCAATTACACACAGTGAGTCTGAAATGAAATAAAATGATATATGAAATCTGCCTAACCAAACAACAGATTGAAAATAACTATCCAGCACCAAAGGTAGCAGTGGAAAGGAAAAACTCCTAATCTGGAGCCAAGAGGAGACTTAGAGCTGGAGCTTGTGGTCCTCTGAGTAGGACCAGGAGCTATGACTTTTTCTTACATTTTTTCTTACATCTTGCTTTACCTTGAAAGAGAACATGGTGCAGGTGTAAACGTCCCCTATTTCAGACAGTCAACTGTGTCTGTATGGGACTTCCAACCTGGCCAGAAGGCACCACTGGGACTTGAACCAGGCTTCCCAGGATTGTAAAACCAGGGATGATTCTAAACCATGTGAAGTGGTTTGGTGTTTAAGGTACTGGACCTCAGATCAGAAGGTCCAGTTCCAGCCCACACACTAAGATGTTCCTCTGCTTCGGCTCCACCCGAGCTGTTCTTCCAACACTTTCCAGCGCACCGTTACCCAGACCACAGAGGGCAGTAACTCTCTCCATCCTCTGGTTGACTGAGCATCTCATAACACCAAACCTTTCTCGCCAAGGACACAAGATCCTACAGTGACTCTGTGTACCAATATTTTTTATCTATTTCCACTATTGTTATTATTCATTATTAGATTTTAAATGTAATTTATATTGTCTCTGTTAATATTTATTGAGCTTCTGTTTATTTAAACTATTATTGTAAATGTATTAATTAGAGAATTAACCCCTTCCTGATTTCCCATTTTTTCTGCATGCTTGTCACAATTAAGTGTTTCGGAACATCAAACCAATTTAAATATTAGTCAAAGACAACACAAGTAAACACAAAATGCAGTTTTTAAATTAAGGTGTTTATTATCAAGGGAGAAAAAAAAATCCAAACCTACATGGCCCTGTGTGATAAAGTGATTGCCCTCCCTAAAACATAACTTAACCATGGTTTATCACACCTGAGTTCACTGTCTCTAGCCACACCCAGGCCTGATTATTGCCACACCTGTTCTCAATCAGGACATCACTTAAATAGGACCTGCCTGACAAAGTGAAGGACACCAAAAGATCCCTAAAAGCTGCACATCATGCCGAGATCCAAAGGAATTCAGGAACAATTGAGAAAGAAAGTAATTGAGATCTATCAGTCTGGAAAGGGTTATAAAGCCATTTCTAAAGCTTTGGGACTCCAACGAACCACAGTGAGAGCCTTTATCCACAAATGGTGAAGACATGGAACAGTGGTGAACCTTCCCAGGAGTGGTCGGCCAACCAAAATGACCCCAAGAGTGCATGACTCATCCAAGAGGTCACAAAATACCCCACAACAACATCCAAAGAACTGCAGGCCTCACTTGCCTCATTTAAGGTCAGTGTTCAGGCCTCCACCATAAGAAAGAGACTGGACAAAAATGGCCTGCATGGCAGAGTTCCAAGACAAAAACCACTGCTGAGCAAAAAGAACATTAAAGCTCGTCTCAATTTTTCCAGAACACATCTTGATGATCCCCAAGGCTTTTGGGAAAACATTCTGTGGACTGACGAGACAAAAGTTGAACTCTTTGGAAGGTGTGTCCCATTACATCTGGTGTAAAAGTAACCCAGCATTTCAGAAAAAGAACATTATATCAACAGTAAAATATGGTGGTGGTAGTGTGATGGTCTGGGGCTGTTTTGCTGCTTCAGGACCTGGAAGACTTATCATTAAAACTAATATTAAAGCCAAATCATAGAACAGCTAAAGGAAATCTGTGGTATAAATGAACTAGTTTTTACTTCACCTGCTTTCTTTTGTACACACAACATTGCTCCTTTCATTTTGAAATGCTACTATCTGAGAAGGAAAGCAGATAAAATATAGTCCAAAAGAAGAAACTAGTCATCTTATGGATTCTTAGTCTTTAATAGCACACTGATAAAGCAAAAACAGCCAAACCCCAAATCACTCATTCACCAGTGGGATTTCCTCAGTTCCTCGGTCCATCATATTATTAGCTCTTATCACTAAACGGTCTGCTTAAGCCTGATTTGAGTCTTTTTTTTTTTTTGAGGCTCTTTTCTGAACTGAGCCCCTCTGAAAACATCAGTGCAACTTTAGTAGCTTAAGAACATTTCAGTGCATGGCTGATCGATCTTGCAAGCAGAAAAAATAAGGCCTGTACTACTTAGCAAAGTATTAAAGGGTCTGTAATTACAGAAGGGAACTTCAGTAGACTGAATATACCGCAGATATATAAAACTCATAACAAGATAATGAGGGGTAGATGAACAGAGGAAGTGGTGAAACAGGCACTGTTACATCATACAGTCCATGTGGGTGGTTGGACAGGAAGCCTAGCCAGCCCCCTACCTTCACTCTCTATGGTGGGGTAAAGAATGGACCAACTGGTTCAAAATATTGAATACTGAAGATGGAGAAATGAACAGGGGCTAAACAGGAATATCCAATCTACACGGCTGGAAACAAATGAATCAGTGACCTGGGAAGTAATTCCGTCCAGTCAAAATGAAGCCAATTCTAAAATCAATTGTTTATTAGTCATAAATGGTGCGGGGAAAAAAAAAAAACAAGACTTAAGGACAGCAAGGACTCCCACAGGACCAGCACAGATCAGGTACTATTTGGGTGGTGGATCATTTCCAGAACGTGGTCAGCCAAAAATGTCCAGCCACCAGCGTCCTGTGAGCACTGATGAAGGATTAGACGACGAGCACAAACTGTGCAACAACACATGAGCTGCGGTCTCTGACGTTACATCTACAAGGTGGAGCATTAAGGTGGCTGTCTCTAATTAAAGTGGACAGGGAGTGAACAGTGGTTTAAAACTCCAGCAGCACTGCTGTCTCTGATCCACTCATACTGTACCAGCACTACATCAGTATCACTCTATGATCCCCTACCCAAATAGGACCTGATCTGTGCTGGTAATGTTGGGGTCATGACCACTAGAGAAATAAATAAAGGGGATGAAAAAGCATGTAGAGAAACAGGTGGACTATAATCTGTAATTGTAGAACTACAATTACTGTGGTGGCCTAGTGGTTAAGGTGCAGGACTATGGACCAGAAGATCCAGGGTTCAGCCAATGAATCCCACCCCAGCCAAGCTGCCACTGTTGGGTCCTTGTGCAAGACCCTTAACCCACAGTTGCTTGGAATGTAAGACTATGGACCAGAAGGTCCAGGGTTCAAATCCCACCTCAGCCAAGCTGCCACTGTTGGGTCCTTGAGCAAGACCCTTAACTCACAATTGCTTGGAATGTAAGACTATGGACCAGAAGGTCCAGGGTTCAAATCCCACCTCAGCCAAGCTGCCACTGTTGGGTCCTTGTGCAAGACCCTTAACTCACAGTTGCTTGGAATGTAAGACTATGGACCAGAAGGTCCAGGGTTCAAATCCCACCTCAGCCAAGCTGCCACTGTTGGGTCCTTGAGCAAGACCCTTAACTCACAATTGCTTGGAATGTAAGACTATGGACCAGAAGGTCCAGGGTTCAAATCCCACCTCAGCCAAGCTGCCACTGTTGGGTCCGTGAGCAAGACCCTTAACCCACAATTGCTTGGAATGTAAGACTATGGACCAGAAGGTCCAGGGTTCAAATCCCACCTCAGCCAAGCTGCCACTGTTGGGTCCTTGAGCAAGACCTTAACCCACAATTGCTTGGAATGTAAGACTGTACCAGTTGTAAGTCGCTCTGGATAAGGGCGTCTGCTAAATGCTGTAAATGTAATGTAAATGTAAACCTGAATCACTGAGTCAAGTTTCAGATGAAACAATTTGCATGGCTCGACTCATACAAGTTTAAATGTAACTACAAAGTGCAGTAAAAAATAAAACTTAAATCAATAATAAGCAGAATATAAACTGGAAAATATAATGCCTAAGACTTTTGCACAATACTGCATGTTCATATACGTTTTTAATATAGGAAAAATGTACTGGAAATCCATATATGGATTAATATTATATTATATAATATAAAATATTACATTTCTATATGGGATGTAACCTGTGGAGTTATATTTCACCAAGCATGTGAGTGGGAATTATGTTTGTTTTTCAGTAAACACTTCTTGGTGAAGATCTCCAGCAAGAATCTTGGAAATACTGCGTGCAAGCCAGGAACACAACTTGGGCCGGGCACTGTTCCCTTCTCATTTTCACACCTAGGAGAAAGTTAGGGTAGCCAAGCCACACAGTGGCTTATGTGAGGAAACCAAAGTACTCAGAAACCTCATGTGGGTATAGGAAGAACATGCCAAATAGATAGCAACCAGAAGTAAGGGGTGAACCTTTAGGTAAGTAGCACTTGCTCAGCCTCTGTATGCCTGTAATTCAGGACTATGGTAGCCTAGTGGCTAAGGTTTTGGGCTGTGGAGCGGAAGGTCCAGGGTTCAAGTCCTACCTCTGATAAGCTGCCACTGTTGGGTTCCTGAGCGAGGAACCCACCATTCCTTAGATTGTAAGGCTGTACAAAAAACAACTTGTAAGTCATTCTTGATAAGAGAGTCTGCTAAATGCTTAAAATTCAGTACACTGGCTCTGATTTCATCTTAAACGTTTGAACCATTTTCTATGGTACCACTTAAGCACAGCAATCTCCACCAGAAGGCACTTTTCCTGAACTTTCTGTTGTCATCAGTCTGCCACTGCTGCAGTCTCGGCTGTGTAATTAGAGCTAAAAAAGCACAGCTAATCTGGCAGCTGTTGATAACATTAGCGACGTCCTTTCGAGCATGTAGAGGGATAATTGGCGTGAAAGAGAGAAAAATAATGGTCATCGGTACCAGGCTATGAGCTTGCCGCTTTATAACTTGCCATTCACGCGTGAATCATGCTGTGACCCTCGAATACTGCTGCGATTCTCCTCGAATGTGGTTAACATGAGAAAGAAGAGCACGAACGGATAGATGGTGAATAATCAGTGTTAAAGTCGTGCCATGTGATCTTGGTTCAAAAGGAAACAAAGCCCTTACTCAACGGAGGATGCACTTGGATAGACCCTGACTAGCGTTACGAACAATAAGACAGTGAGAAGCAGAAATATCGAGACACCAGTCTACATTGTGTTCGCAGGAAGTAAGCCAGAATGCCATGTGTCTTCCTGTGTATTATATATCCTAGCTCCACTTTTGACGTCAGTGCTGAGCAGATAGTGAGGTACATCCAGCGTGGAGTCCAGAGGTGCCATTTTAGTCCAGTCTCTTCCACACAGTAATCAGTGGGAGTCCTGTTCCCAAGCCACGGGCTTTGAGGGATAAAAGATGGAAACACATAATAAAACTGCGAGAGTAAACACAGGAAAAGGCAGAAGTCCTCCTGGTGTGAGGGAGTTTTCCAGCGACTTTGGTGCTTCCTTTGGAAAAGTGTCAGTGGAGAGCTTTGTATACGCTCACACTCAGAAACACACACTTAATGCCCCAGAGTCTGTGGACACCCAACATCCAAATCCATGGGGTAGAGTAGAAAATAGTCTTATCTACAAAAGGGCATTGAGTATGATTGAGTGTGGAGGATCTACTGGCTCAGCTGTGAGCAAATGTGTCATTCAGGCATGTGTAGCAGTCAACCAGCAGTACACTGCCCAAAAGTAGCATCTGAGAGCCTTTTAGGGCAGTGAGGGAAGCACTTTTACACCCTCTAGTGGCAAGATGCAGTGTCTAATTTACATAAATCAGACGGAACTGAAAGCCGAGTTTTGCATCAATCCGACATTTCTATTTGGTTGCATTATTTTGTTGACAATGACTATAATATATATATATATACATATACTGCGTCACGTGTGTATACATACAGTGGGGCAGAAAATATTTAGTCAGCCACTGATTGTGCAAGTTCTCCTACATAGAAAGATGAGAGAGGTCTGTAATGTTCATCATAGGTACACTTCAACTATGAGAGACAAAATGAGAGAAAAAAAATCAGATCACATTGTAGGCTTTTTAAAGAATTTAATTGTAAATCATGGTAGAAAGTAAGTATTTGGTCGCCCACAAACAAGCAAGATTTCTGGCTCTCACAGATCTGTAACTTCTTCTTTAAGAAGCTCTTCTGTCCTCCACTCATTACCTGTATTAATGGCACCTGTTTGACCTCGTTATCTGTATATAAGACACCTGTCCACAGCCTCAAACAGTCAGACTCCAAACTCAACCATGGCCAAGACCAAAGAGCTGTCGAAGGACACCAGGAAGAAAATTGTAGACCTGCACCAGGCTGGGAAGAGTGAATCTACAATAGGCAAGCAGGTTGGTGTGAGTAAATCAACTGTGGGAGCAATTGTAAGAAAATGGAAGACATGCAAGACCATTGATAATCTCCCTCGATCTGGGGCCCCACGCAAGATCTCATCCCGTGGGGTCAGAATGATCATGAGAACAGTGAGCAAAAATCCCCGAACTACATGGAGGGGACACCCGACTCATTTCCCCTCGAATGACCTGCCAGAGAGCTGGTTACCAAAGTAACAAAGGCTACATCAAAGTACATCAGTAACCACACTACGCCGAGAGGGACTCAGATCCTGCAGTTGCCAGGCGTGTCCCCCTGCTTAAGCCAGTACATTGTCCAGGCCCGTCTGAAGATTGTCAGAGAGCATATGGATTATCCAGAAGAGGATTCCCCATCAGTGAAAGCATTGAATATGGAAACATGGCTGGGTCTTCCAGCATGACAATGATCCCAACACAACCGCTCGGGCAACGAGGGAGTGGCTCCGTAAAAAGCATTTCAAGGTCCTGCAGTGGCCTAGCCAGTCTCCAGACTTCAAAAACAATAGAACAATTTGTGGAGGGAGTTGAAAGTCTGTGTTTGTGCCCCAAAAACATCACTGCTCTAGAGGAGATCTGCATGGAGGAATGGGCCAAAATACCAGCTACAGTGTGTGCCCAACCTGGTGAAGACTTACAGGAAACATTTGTTTCCTCTGTCCATTGCCACAAAGGTTATGTTTACAAAGTTATTGAGTTGAACTTTTGTTTATTGACCAAATACTTATTTTTCCACAATAATTTTACAATTAAATTCTTTAAAAAATCCTACAATGTGATTTCCTGGATTTTTTTTTCTCATTTTGTCCCTCATAGTTGAAGTGTGGTTGCACCACCTGACCCTATTGCCTTCAGCAGTGTCAAAATTCCTGTTTTCTCCCTCCTTGCTGACTAAATACTTTTTTGCCCCATGTATGTGTATATATATATATATATATATATATATATATATATATATATATATATAATATATATTATATATATATATATATGGGGCAAAACAAAAAAATGTAGTGACGCACATATGTGACGCAGTTCTAGAATGGAAAGTTATGAGATTTAACTCCCCATCTACTGTACATGCTTAGAGACTAAATGCTTTAAACAGATATAAGTAATTGAAACTTGCCATCTGATTTCCACTTTACTTCATACTTACAGCAATAAAATGGATTTTTTTTCACAGAAAGCATAACTCAAGAGATTTATGAGAACCAATTAAAGTCCAGCGCCCCACTAAATAGAGGGTATTTTCAGATTACCAGGCTTGGCTAAGCCACTTCAAACCGTGTTTATTCCTCTGTAGAGTCTGCTTCCTCTCTCAGCTCTGCTTCTGATGAGCCAGAGACTGGAGCTGAGCTGCTGATCAAACTGCCACCTCGTTCCCACTCCTCCTTCTTTTTTTTTTCCTTCTCTCGCTCCGTTCTGTTTTTTCCTCTCCACCTCCCATCCCCACATCCTCTCCTCCCACGGCCTGCCACAGACTGAACGCTTAGTGAGCGTGAAGTCTCTCTGCAGAACACTCTGAACGTAATTTCATGTTCCCGTGTGTCAGCTGATTTGTCGCCCTGAAGTGAATTAAAGGCTTTAAACAGGAATTTTGACATCGCTGAAGGCAATCGGGTCAGGTTGTGTCTTTATAGAAAGTAGATCACCTTTAATGTTATTCAAAGTGACCACATCAGTACTTTTTGGTCAGAAGCAGGGAAAAGTGGACACCGGCTCTTATTAGTGATCTCTGAGTCTCCATAGACATACAGTGGCTCATTAACTGACTCTTAATTTGACATTTCACTGGTTTCCACCTCCCCAAAAAGTCAGCAGCTTTCTGGCCTGATCTCCAATAAACAAAGTCTTTAAAGAAATAGTTGCCTATTTTTATATTTGATTTAGAACTTGGCTAACTTGCACAGAGCCCTGACCTTTCCATCAGACAGCTTTGAGATTAATCGGACTACCAACAGTGAGCAAGGGCATTGTCCAATATCAGTGCCTGATCTCACAGACATGTTCCAAATTCTAGTAGTGGCTGTTGTAGCAGCATAAAAGGGACAGATTTCATACTACCCATTTTTGGATGTCATTTTTGGCTGTCCACAAACTTTTGGCTATCTATTGTATTTAGCTGAGAGAAGATCAGTACTTCAAGTCCCAGCTTTACCAATCTAGGGCAGAACTATTGAGGCCTTAGGCAAGACTCCAACACCAGTCCTTGACAGTGATGTGAGGGTTTTGCTTTGCATACCTGACCAGTTCCAGATTTCATCTCTACTTGAACAGTTCACATTATCCTCCATTTCTTATTGTGACTGTTTCAAGCTGCTTCATCATCGTCATCTTCTTTTCCGCTTATCCATTTTAGGGTCGCGGTGGCAGCAGGGCAAGCAAAGAAGCCCAGGCAACTTCAACCAACTGTCCCCCGCTACTTCAACCAACTCCTCCTGCGAGATCCCAAGCTGCTTCCAGACCATAATCTCTCAAGTATGTCCTGGATTGGGGGCCTTGTTGTGGAGCAAGGGCTTGTGTCGAGAGCCATGAGCTCCAAGTAGGGTCTCCCAAAAGGAACAGGCCTGGAGTGAGGGTCCAGACAAACACAATCCAAGATATGATGAACACTACAAGAAAATCTAAGTGTACTCTGCCCAGGAGAGGGTTATCAGGTCCTATCCCTTGGGGCAGGCCTTTAGGGTAGCATCCATCGGCGAGCGCCTGGTGACCAGGAAGCCCACGTAACCCGATCAGGACCAGCCAGAAAAGACAACGTGAGAGGATCTTGTGAACTCAACACCCACAAGATCCAGAGTAAGGGTGCATTTCTTTGGCCATCGGACACAGGGCAGGGGTGGAGGCCCCCCCCGGTGGAATGGACCTTCGCAAACTGCTTCTTTGCTTAAAAATATATCTAAAACAACATCTAGCCATTTAGCAAACACCCTTGTCCAGAATGACTTACGTGGGTTAAGAGTCTTGATCAAGCACTCACAGTGGCAGCTTGGCAGAGGTCAGATTTGATCCCTGGACCTCCTGGCTTTCCCAGCATGACCATGCAAGTTCCGCCAGCTAAACCAGCTGCAACCAGCATAAACCAAATTGGACCAAAATGGAACTCTCATGGTCTCAGGGTCCCAAACACAACACATACCACGCTGTTTTTTGCTGGAGGGCTGTGGGAGTCAACAATCTTTATTCTCAGCTCCTCAGTCAGCTGTTTAGATTTTGTCTACAAAAAGAAAACCACTAGTCAATCATCAGGCAGTAAAAAATTATGAACTACAAGCATCTGACATCTCACAGAGCTTGGAAAGGTTTTCAAAAACCTGCCAAGCCAGTCCTGTACTGGATATAACACCATTTCTTTCAAGACATCTTTAGCGTTATTGGATTGCGCTACTTAATAACATGTGACCCATTTGCCAGGGACTGTATCGTCGTATTATTTCGATTCATTATGCCTATCTCGAAATATTTCTGTCTTGAGTCACCTGTCTGTTAGGATTAGCTTTGCTAAGACGCATTGCTAATTTGCTTTCTTTGACTCGACGTCGAGGCTTCCGTGGACAATTAACTTGCCAGCTCAATCTGCCTTGCAGGCACAGTTTGTTCCATCTTCTCCTTCCCACAAACATACAGGGAGAGGGTTTAAGTTCCCACACACACTCTGCACGAGAGGCTTTAAAGGACCTACTTCGAGCTAATCATCGCAGTCACGCACGCACACATTTACACACTGCCGAAGAAGCTTTACACACCCCACTTCCAGCTCATTCTCAGACGTCCTAAGGAGATAAATTCAGTCTGAGCAGGGCAAACCACACACACACACACACACACACACACACACACACACACACACTCAATTTGTCGCACTCCTCTGCAATTCTCCGGTGAAACTAAATAAAGGCAGATTTGCCTCCAGGGAAGAAGATGTTCTACTCTTCAAACCAAACTCATCCCAACATTGCCAGAAGGACAACCTTTCACTGCCCACTAACAGCGTGCTTAACTCTTATGTTCCAGCACTGCTTTCCGCTCCAGAATCGCCCCAATCCAGGAGCCAAATGAAGTCAGATGACCTTGGTAACACATTTGATTTCTGCAAAGCAGAATGTTGGTCCCTCCTTTAAGCCTGTACACTTTTCTATAGGACTGGGCTAATGCTGAAGCTGTGTCAATGTCTGGTAGCAATGCATGCACGGTACTGGAATGAGACAGGAACCTGGATTACCAATGGCTCATTGGCTACCAATGATTATGGATGGGTATGAGCTTAGATGAAGGAGGAACCATTCCAACAAGTTACAAGGTGTTCATTCTTGCAGGGAACCAGGGCCTACATGGTTTGAACCAACTCTAAGCAGGGTGCCAGTCTTCCATAGAAAATGTACACAGACTCAAAATTTAGAGACACCAACTGATCTAATGGCTTGTCTTTGAAATATAGGAGGAACCTGGAATAACTGAAGAACACCCTTGCAGACATAGAGAAGAACATGCAAATGCCACACAGGCAGAGTCCAGGGTTTGAATTGGACCCAGCAATCTTTGGAGCTGTGAGGCAACAGTACAAAGCACTGCGTCATCATGCTGTCTCCTTAGCAGGTGTTGAGAACCTGGAGATGAATCCAGAAAATTGTTCTCATTGCACAATCTCCACCCTTGACCCTTGAAAAGTGGAGCACACACACGGTGCTGGCGTATTTGTCGGAAAACAGTGCATGTCAATCCCGGCACCAAGCAACACATAGCACACAGGAGTCACTGTCAGCGCATCCCAGTGGAGCAGCAGCTCATTTCCATCCAAGCAAAAATCTCTTCGGCTATTATTAGCTGCTGTTCATTCGCGACTGAGAAGATGGACAGATAGGTGCTATTTCTCAACAGGCAGAAGTGCAGTGGATGTGCAAATACATGATTCACGGAGAAGCCAGAAGGTCCGGTGGGATATGGAGAGATGCGTGTTGTCAATAAACCACACATCTCTGATGGTATGAGGGTGATGTCAGCAGGCCCCTTTTTCGGACACCAAAATCTGTGTTTGGATCTTTTTCTTTGCTTTATTTAGGAAAAAACTGCTACAAAGACATACAATTGGCTGTTTTTATCACGTACCATATGTAGATGCTGGAATTATGTTAATTCCTCCAAAATGTGGTCTGAAATTTGGAATAAACCAATGGATCCAAATGGGGGGTGCGGAGGTAAAATTTCAGATACAACTATTTAGTGTGACGTCCCCTTACACTTGAGCAATAGCAGGATCCTTCATCGGGATGCCAAGTCCTAAAGCTCACAAAGATTGGAAAGAAGATCAGTGGAACAAAGGATTATGGAATGATGAATCCAAGTTTGAAATTTCTGGGTCCAATCGTCGACAATATGTGTTATATATGGTCATTATATCGATGCTGAAATAACAAATCTAATGGTGGCCTAAGACTTTTGCACAGTACTGTATCAGGTGGGTGTACCTGACAAAGTGGCAACTGGATGTATATTGCTTGGGATTTTCATTTAACAAAGGTTTGTGGGACTGTGGTGATCTAGTGGTTAACCTCTTGCACTATGGACCAGAAAGTCCAGGGTTCAAATCCCACCTCTTCCAAGCTGGGTCCTTAAGCAAGACAATTCAGAATCATTTGGGATTGTAAGAGCGTATAATTTGTAAATCGCTCTGGATGATGAAGTGTGTCTGCTAAATGATGTCAATTAACCTCCAAAAGGCACACGTGGGTACGAGTATGAAGTTTGTCCCTGCTGTGCTGCTACTATGTCTTCAGAGAACACTCTCTGTTAGATTTCGGAAGCTGACAGTGAGGTCAGGCACTGATGTTGGACAACCAGCCCTGGCTTACTGTTGGCATTTCAGTTCAGATCAAATGTGGCTGATGGAGTTAAGGTCAGAGCTCTGTGCAAGATCACCAAGTTCTTAATCAAAGTCGGCAAACCATTTCTTTATGGATTTTGTTTAAGAAGGCCAGAAAGTTGAAGAACTGACGTGCCGGGAAGGTGGAACATGATATCGAGAGTCACTGAGCTTCTCAGTACAACTCGTTCTCCTGCCCCTGTTTTCAGTGGAGAGTCCATGTCTGTGTTCTTCAGATTATGAACCTGCCAGTAGTGGATATGGATAAAATAACAGAGATCTCTAACTCTAGAAGTGATCTATATACATATAAACTCTAGAAAAAATTAAGAGACCACTCCATATTTTCTTATGATTAACATATCTACAAGGATGGCAGCAATTCCATTCCAGTATCTGAGGAATTCAAACACAGACACACCTCGTTCTAATTCGTGAGATACGAATTAGGTGAACTCCTTAATTAAATCTTTACTGAAAAGTACAAGACACATGAAAGTTGTTATTGAAATATACCTACAAAAAGTAAGACCAGAGTAACTGATCATTTTGCAGTGGTCCCTTCAATACCGCAGCAGGATAACAACCCAAAACTCACCTCAAAGCTTTCCAACACCTACATGAAGACCAAAGAAAAAAGGAGTGCTGACTGTCATGGAGTTTTCACCACAGTCACCTGACATGGACATCATTGAGCATTTATGGAGGCACTTGAAGGCAGACAAAGTCAGGCATTCAGTATCATCACAAGATGCTGTTTGGAATATTGTGAAATCATGATGGGATAACATGGATCGTTCAACTTGTGGGGAACATACCAAATAATAATAAATTCTAAGCTTGAATCAAAATGTTGCAAGCTCAGATTCAAATTCTGATTATATTCCTTGCAATGAAAACCACTGTATTGAAGTGAAGGAAGAAAAATGCACAACAGAAGCATTTTTCAGAAGCCGTGTTCTAAAACTTTTGGCCTCCATCGTATTTACATTGGGTCAGTACTAACAAGGATAATAGGCACTATTTTAGCAATGGAGTTATTATTATTTTTAACAACCCCACCTTCCTACCCCACTTTCAGTTAAACCCAGGAGGCATGTGTGAGACTCGAGAGGATATGAGCACATAAACATTTTTTGGAGCCTCTTCCCGGTTCTATTTTTCCACTTCTAAATATTTACATATCACACGAATCATTTTTATATCGAGCAGAACTGAGCTTTTCTTTCCGTATCAGTGCAGCGGTGTTGTTGTCTTCCAAGTAAACAAGTCCCAACGTTCCTTTGGAAAAACTTCTCACGTTTGCCTTTTGTCGGGAACCTTCTGTCAGTCTTTGAGATCTGCATGACTCAGAGCTGGAAATAGAAATGAGGTTCTCAGACGATGGGCCTTAAAACCAATGTGAGATGTGATAATGACAGAGTATGCTAAAAAGTGTTAAAAGAGGATCTGGATGTTAACATGAGCCTGTGTTTATCACACCGTAATAAGCCCGGGTGTGAATGGCTGCTGGGTGTTTTTTTTTTTTTTTTATGAGCGCTGTAAAGGCTATAAAGTGGGTTAGCAGGACTATTGTGGTGCAGCGGTTAAGGTACTAGACTACTGACAAGAAGGTCCTGCTTAGATGGTAACTTGGTAACAGTGGTACCTCGGTTCTCATCATTCCGGAAGACTTATCGAGAACCGAAAACGATGAGTACTGAGCAAATGTTTCCCATTAGGATTAATGTAAATTGAATGAATCCATTCCAGACCCCAGTAAATCCACATTATACTGTATATACTGTTTTAAACACTTATATTAACCTACAGATGAGCAAAATCATTAACACTGAGCTTATTTTATAATAAAGTGTTGCAAAATCTCATGTCATTTAGTGAGTAATGGATTAAAAAGTAAAAGCAAAACACTTACTCTATTGGTGAACTCCAGGCACTAGCACAGCTGCTAAGCTAACCGCAGCCACCATTCCGGAGGATTCGATTCTTGTTTTGCTTTGGGTTGGCTCGTATAACTAACCTTTATAGGACCAATGGAGACTTATTTGCACTAGGAATATAGTACTGTAGATGCAAATAAAGAAAAACACGATAAACACACCTGAGATCTTTGTGAGAACGTTACCTATCTGACCGCACTGTCAATTTGGTGCAGGATGGATAATGCTATGGGGCAGTCTTTAAAGGGTTGGCATAGGCGTCTTAGTTCCAGTGAAGGGAAATCTTAATGCACAATTGCTTCCAACTTTGTGCCACCAGTTTGGGAATGGCCCTTTTGTGTTCCTGTGCACAAAGCAAGGTCCTGGGTGACTTTGATGTGGGAGAACTTGACTGGCCCGCACAGAGCCCTGACCTGAGCCTTATCGAACACTTTTGGGATGATCTACAACTGAGATACTGGGAAAATGCTCTGGATGAATGAGCAAAAATTCCCACAGTCACAGTCCAAAATCTTGTAGACAGCCTGGAGGAAGCTGTTATAGCTGCAAAGGGGGACCATCTCCATGTTGATGCTTTTGGATTTAGAATGATGTCATAAAAGCTCCTGTAAGTTTAATATGGAGATGTCCCAATACTTTTGGTAATACCGTCATTTACATTTATGTCATTTAGCAGACACCCTTTTCCAGCGAGACTTACGACCGATACAATGTTACAGTCCAAGCATTTGTGGATTAAGGGCCTTACACAAGGACGCAATGGTGGCAGCTTGAGGTGGGATTTGAACCCTGGACCTTCTGGTCCATGTTCCAGCACCTTAACCACTAGGTCACCACATCCCACAATATGTCCCAATACTTTTGTCCATATAGTCATTTACATTTATGTCATTTAGCAGACACCCTTATACAGCAAGGCTTAAAACCGATACAATCTTACAGTCCAAGAAATTGTGGATTAAGGGCCTTGCTCAAGAACACAATGGTAGCAGCTTGAGGTGGGATTTGAACCCTGCATCTTCTGGTCCATGGTCGAGCACCTTAACCACTAGGTCACCACATCCCACAATCTCCCCTGTCTATGTTGTTTTAGTTGTAGTATTATTGCCTAGAATATTTGACCTAAAGCTATTAAATATATTGGACAAAAGATTAAGCCAGTATGTGAAAGAAGTTAGACAGCAAACGGAAGGCATGTCCTTGTGGGACAGTATTATTATTACACAACAAAAATGCTTAAATAAGGCAGAAAAACAGGGAACCCGAGAGAGATCCGTGTTTGCAGCTTCCGATATGTAAACTGTGGATGAAATATTCATCACTGCTTCAGTCAGCATTTCCGTATCACCGGGTTCCCACGATTTGTATAGGAACACAAACAATGGGAGATTACAATGTAAGGACGGAGGCTGAGGTCTGATGTGAAGCCCTGGGAAAGTGGAAGACTGCGAGGAAGAGGAACTGAAATCCCTCATCAAATGTCTACTTCTGGACTCAGTATCATTGTTTTTTAGGAACATCATCCCAAAATTTGGAGAGAGAAGGAGGAAAAAAATGGGTTGGGTTTCTTTGGGTGCGTCATGTGTCTCAGAGACAGCCAATGAGATCCCACTCGGCCGGTTCAGCTGCGAGTTTACTGGGTCATTGGAGCAGATGCAGAGGAGGGGGTCTGACCAATCATCTGCGAGCACAGCATGTGTAGAAAAGGGCTCCAGATTGCACGCTATAATGTGTGACAGAACAAGTACAGGCGAATCTCACAGAAGGCAGACCTCGCTGGTGCTTTGGTTCTGCATTAATCTATCATAAAATGTGGTCTGATCTGCACCCAAGTCAAACTACACCCATCGGCCATGAGATTAAAAGCCCTGACAGGTGAAGGGAATAGCTACCAGAATAACTCATGCTCTGGGAAACCAAAACCATCTGAATCGGGAAAAATGCTGGAAATGGAACCTGGAAGTGGAATTGGAATATTTGGAATAACTAAAACTGAAGTGACTGTGGTGGTCTAACATTTAAGGTACTGGACTATGGACCATTAGGTCCAGGGTTCAAATCCCACCTCTGCCAAGCTACCAATGTTGGGACCTTGAGCAAGGTCCTTAAGCCATAATTGCTTGGACTGTGTAAAACTGTATCAATTGTAGGTCGCTCTGCATAAGGGTGTCTGCTAAATAACATAAATGTAAAGTTAATTTGGCATTATAACTGGAACCACTGTCTAGAATTGCTACCTTTGTTAAGTAATAAAAATCTGTTGTATTAACGGTACTGAAGTTAAAGTCTTTGGTGCTAAAACCAGCTAAAAAGGACAGAACGGCCCTCGTTCTAATTTGTGCATTGTCTGACCAATCAGAGCTCGGTTGTCAGGCAGAACAGCTCATCCTGCTAGCAGCAGAGCACCAGAGCTTATAGGACATGCTGACTATAAGCACATGGATATTACAGAAAATATCTGGTGGAACATAACTGAAAGACTGGAGAATGATGGTGATAAACCTCACAGTGACTGTATGGAACCATTTTCTTGTTTATCTAAGCGCATTCTAATCTGTTCATGTCCTCAAAAACACAAACTGTAGCTTCCTGCCCTAATCTTCGCTAACATCTTTGTTTTTTTTTAGGTTGACATTGTGTACTCGGTATGAAAAAGCCTTTATTATGATTCCTTTAGTACTTTTTTAACCTGTAGCACTGGATTTACAGAACATAAGGCACTGGAAAAAGTATGTGAACCTATTTTAATACCTTGTAGCAAACTATATAAGGTTTGCTGTAGCTGCTGATCAGACAATGGATGGTGTTTGACCAGTAGGGCTGGTCCAAATACTCTCGACACCCCCATGAAATACACACACATGGACACAAACTGTATCAGATGTCAGATCCACATCCTGCCACTTGACCTCGTCAAACCTCTGTGGGCAGGAGCCAATCAGCAGCTCCTGAGGCCTGAATAAGGGGGTCTCTTCAATCCTACACGTGTTTACACACCAAAGCTGGGGTTAAAATGACAGGGAGAGTGATGTGAAACACCTGCTTGACTAAAACCCACATCCAGTCTCAGACATATTAACAAAACAGCAAAACGTTTGACAGTTTGATTTTGGAATCAAAGTTTAAGTACGTTGTGTGCGACGATGTAAATCAAAAAGTTATGATGTAACAGAAACGGAAAGCGTGGTACTGGAACTGAAACTATTGGAAATATAATTTAAGTTAAAAAAAGGAATTTATAAAAGGTAATAGAGCAATCATACAGTGGTGCTTGAAAGTTTGTGAACCCTTTAGAATTTTCTAGATTTCTGCATAAATTATCATCATAAGATTTTCACACAAATCCTAAAAGTAGATAAAGAGAACCCAGTTAAACAAATGAGACAAAAATATTATACTTGGTCATTTATTTATTGAGGAAAATGATCCAATATTACATATTAGTGAGTGGCGAAAGTATGTGACCCTCTGCTTTCAGTATCTGGTGTGACCCCCCTGTGCAGCAATAACTGCAGCTAAATGTTTCCTGTAGCTGTTGATCAGTCCTGCACACCGGCTTGGAGGAATTTTAGCCATTCCTCCGTACAGAACAGCTTCAGCTCTGGGATGTTTGGTGGGTTTCCTCACATTAGCTGCTCGCTTCAGGTCCTTCCCACAACATTTCCATTGGAATTAAGGTCAGGACTCTGACTTGGCCATTCCAAAACATGAACTTTATTCTTCTTTAACCATTCTTTTGGTAGAACGGCTTGTGTGCTTAGGGTCGTTGTCTTGCTGCATGACCCACCTTCTCTTGAGATTCAGTTCATGGACAGATGTCTGACATTTCCTGTCCTGAATTCTCTGATATAATTCAGAATTCATTTTGTTCCATCAATGATGGCAAGCCGTCCTGCCCAGATGCAGCAAAACAGGCCCAAACCATGATACTACCACCACCATGTTTCACAGATGGGATAAGGTTCTTATGCTGGAATGCAGTGTTTTCCTTTCTCCAAACATAACGCTTTTCTTTTTTTAAACCAAAAAGTTCTATTTGGGTCTCATCCATCCACAAAACATTCTTCCAGTAGCCTTCTGGCTTGTCCACGTGATCTTTAGCAAACTGCAGACGAGCAGCAATGTTGTCTTTGGAGAGCAGTGGCTTTCTCTTTGCAACCCTGCCATGCACACCATTGTTGGTCAGTGTTCTTCTTATGGTGGACTCATGAACATTAACATTTAGCCAATGTGAGAGAGACCTTCAGTTGCTTAGAAGTTATCCTGGGGTCCTTTGTGACCTCGTCAACTATTACACGCCTTGTTCTTGGGTGATCTTTGTTAGTCGACCACTTCTGGAGAGGGTAACAATGGTCCTTGAATTTTCTCCCATTTGTAACACAATCTGTCTGTCCAAACTCTTTAGAGATGGTTTTGTAACCTTTTCCAGCTTGATGAGCATCATTAACTCTTTTTCTGAGGTCCTCAGAAACCTCCTTTGTTTGTGCCATGATACACTTCCACAAACATGTGTTGTGAAGAGCAGACTTTGATAGATCCCTGTTCTTTAAATAAAACAGGGTGCCCCCTCACACCTGATTGTCATCCTATTGATTGAAAACACCTGACTCTAATTTCACGTTCAAATTAACTGCTAATCCTAGAGGTTCACATACTTTTGCCACTCACTAATATGTAATATTGGATCATTTTCCTCAATAAATAAATGACCAAGTATAATATTTTTGTCTCATTTGTTTAACTGGGTTGTCTTTATCTACTTTTAGGACTTGTGTGAAAATATGATGATGTTTTAGGTCATATTTATGCAGAAATATAGAAAATTCTAAAGGGTTCACAAATTTTCAAACGCCACTGTACAACAGGCAGTTTTCGTACTGTCCAGAAGCCAATGGGGAAAAAAGCACACTTCCATTTTCTGAATCCAAAGTTACGGTACTTTGTGCAGTAGAAAAGCCCCATAGATGGATGACGGGAAGTAAACTGGAGTGGAAAAAATGCAGATTAGTGCGTTGTTTCACAAAGCGAAGCACAAAACCTGCAGCAATTAGATGATTAGTCATGTATTAGAAGAGCAGCCACGTCTGGTTCCTCATTAGACGATGAGCAGCTGGGCTCATTGAGCACGGAGACTGAGTTCCACTGTCTGGAGTCTCAATAGAAAGGCCTATACAAATAAGCGAATAACGTTCCTCCTGATGATTGTGACTCATTTAGCCAAGTCTCAAAAAGAGAGGTCGGTTACTGCTAGGTAACAAACACAACACTCACTTCTAGACTCAGTTTCTAGAATAACCTAGGTAAACCAAGGCAGCGTTTCAAATGGCATGCGTAGTAATCACTAACCTACTCCAGAAAGCGCAATCATACATCATGCTCACAGATGCATACCCAGTTCTCAGTAGACTCCAAATTTCTTTTTGTTCTATAGGAATAAATATTCATAAAGTAAAGTACTCATTATTTTGAATTGTTATTTTTCAGTAATTTAAAAAAAACGTTTTCACTCAGTTATTTAAGATATGGTGAAACTACAATAAGCAGTGGTTAGCACTGCCACCTCACAGCTCTGAGGTCCTCATCTTGGACCTCGCAGGTCCTCCCCGTGTCTGGTTTGCTCCAGTTTCCTCCCACATTCCAAATAGATGCATGTTAGGTTAATTGCAGTTTCCAAAGTGCCTTTAGTGTATGAGTGTGTATGTGCCCTATGATGGATTGGCGCCCTGTCTAGGGTTGATCCTGTCTTGCACCCTGTGTTGCCGACTAGGCACCGGCAGTCCCAAGACCCTGACTAGGATAAGACGAATGAATCAATGCTACAATGCTACAATAGAGCATTATGTTTACAATTTCAAACCTCTGTTTCTAGTCATTTATTTTCATTTAGTGCTACTCCAAGTTTTTTTTTTTACTTATACAAGAACATGTGCATCGTTTTGCATTGTTTAGACTTTTGAAATGAAAAAGGAGTGTTTTTTATTGAATGTAATCTTGATAATCATAAGAAAATCAAATAGTGAACTCCGTATTGTGCATCCCATTGAATCGTGAGCAGTGTATTGTCATGTCCCTATACAAAAAGTACAATACAAGCAGATGAGAGTCAGGTACCTTGCTCAAGTGCCTAACAGTAGTAGCTTGGCAGTACTGAGACTAGAAAACTGGACCTTCTGGTCAACTGCCTTATATGTTCTACCTCTACAGAGTTCCAAAAGGAATCAGACTGTAGCACAGAATTGTAGGGAGAGAACAAAAAATTCTTCCATAGTCCTAGTCATGGCAGGACTGGGAACTGGGATTGCAACACTGGGAACACGACTGGAACACACCCATCAGAGTCCCACACACCCATCCCACACTCATTTACTCCCAGGGAAAGTTCCCATTCCACCTACTACATTACAATACATTTAGTCATTTAGCAGTGACTTTCCACTGATACAATCTTACATCCTAACAATTTGGAGTTAAGGGACTTGATCATCTGTTGGAAGTCTTAGGAGGTTCTTCACCAAGTGTAAGGTCAAGTCTCAATTTCCACAAGTTTGAG
Organism: Ancistrus triradiatus; assembly: GCA_025084515.1. NCBI lineage: Eukaryota > Metazoa > Chordata > Actinopteri > Siluriformes > Loricariidae > Ancistrus > Ancistrus triradiatus. The sequence continues at coordinate 85,630 of JAJAGP010000571.1, read as the reverse complement.
GTGCTGTACTGTTCGCACAGAACGTCAAAAAGTACACGGCCCCAGACTTCACCTCAAGGTCCTGCAAGTCAGAGTACATCAAACTCTTGGCACAGTCTAGTAGCGTGCTGTCTAGCAGCAGTGAATAAAGGAAATGCATCTAAACCGTGGTGGCTGTTACATGGTCGTCACACCTGCTATTCAGTTCGCGTAGGACGTGAAGTCCAACGTTGGACAGGAGCGTGTGGTCATCAACCTGATCCCGAGCTCCACTCTATTCCACAGGAAGTGCTGATTGTGAGGTTAAAGTCTGGCTGCTCTGCAGCCTCCAGCTGCTGCCTGCCTTTCCTGTTTTGACGGCTGCTGTCTGGCTTGGCCCAAATAACGCCTCGGCTAAACGCTCTGGTAACGGCCCCACTCGGACCCCATATCGCACAGCACAAAAAGAGGAAGTGACTTTCCCACACATCCTCCACATCCTCCCTCTCGCTGCTCCCTGACAAACACATGTCTCATAATCCCCAGTGTGTGTTTGCTCATATTTGTTTGTTTGACTCCTACGTTACTCTTTGTTCACTGGATTGAAACGGGTAACTGACGTCCAACTGGGTTATAAAGTCGAGCAGGAGGGCTTGATATTTTGAAACAGTCTGCAAGAGGATATAGAGTTCTAAACTGAAGTTTGCTCATCAGTACTAACTGGTGGCCTTCAGGTTTCCTCCAGTCCAGAGGAGCAACTTACAACTGAGCTCAGCCATTAAAGGGCCTTGCTCAAGGGCCCAACTGTGAAAGCTGGGTGGCCACCCACAATGCAGTTGTGTTAATGGTTATAATGTTTTCAATGACTGATGTTGCCATACCATTCATTTACATTTACAGCATTTAATACCTTTTTCCAGAGCAAATTACAATTGATGCAACCTTACATGGTACAGTCCAAGCAACGGAGAGTTAAGAACCTTACTTCCATGCCCAACAGTGGCAATTTGGTATGCAAGAAACGTCCCGTGAATAGTCCAGTGCCTAAACCCCTGTCATATCAAGAACAATTAGGCACTGCCACAACAAAATTGTGTGTGTTCCAAATGTGAGGACCAGCCATTGCAACCTGGGAGTAAGAGCAGCAATGCAGAGTTGAAACTCCTCAAATTTTCCTAGCAGTCTATTCAGGGTTTTTTAAAAATGAAATCCATACTAAGCTGAAACCCGAACTGCTACAGACTGGAACCATTTCGTCTTTAGCGACAAATCCAGGTTCTGTTTGCTATAGCGGTCGGGTTCTGGTATGGAGGCCTCATGGTGAGTGCTTCAATCCTGCCTTTGCTGTGGAGCACACTGTCCTGACTGCTGGTGTGATGATCTGGAGCACCATTGCATATGACAGTCGGACACCAAAGTAGTGATACGAGGGACACTAATAATTCAGCAACATGTGCAGGACATCCTTCAACCACGTCAAGTCAAGTCAAGTCAAGTCAGATTTATTTATATAGCGCTTTTTACAATGGAGCATTGTCTCAAAGCAACTTTACAAGTTTAGATTATCTCCTAATAACTACGTCCAATCCCAAATTGAGCAAGCCTAGGGCGACAGTGGCAAGGAAAAACTCCCTAGTTCTAGGAAGAAACCTTGGGAGGACCAAGACTCAAAAAGGGGACCCAACCTCCGTGTTGCTTCTGATGGTCTCCAATTGGCATTTTCAGCATCTACAGTCTGAAGCTTGATCAGGAATGTTTTTTGGAAGGGTAACAGCCATGAAACCACTTTTTCAAAAGGGGAACAGAGTGAAAAGCCTAAGATATACTAAAAGTCACAAAGATTGGAATGAACATCAGTGAAAAAGAGTATTATAGAGTGATGAATCCAAGCTTAAAATTTCTGGGTCCAATTACCTGCAGTATGGTATATATGGTCATCATACCATTGCCAAAACAACAAATCTAGTGGTGGCCTAAGACTTTTGCACAGTACTGTAACTGTATTTACATGTATAAATGTCAACTAGGAAAATCCACATTTTCTAAGGCTTATTGAGTGAAAGTTTAAGAAGAGCAACAGTTTGTTAAAGCAGCACATGGTGAGGGTTTCCCTGTACAGTATGTCAAAAGAGAAGGAAAGGCAGGCATGTTTATCGGTTATATTAGGCTAAGAAAAACACAGACTGGAACGTGAGAGAGAATTAGATTTAAAAAAAAGCCGGATAAACATCTGAAAGAAAATACCGAAAGCTCTTCATTCAGAGCACAGTGAGTGAATATCGCCGGCATTAACTAGGCCATTTATCTTCACGTTTAGCAAAGAAAACCACAGAGTCTCTGCCTCCGCATGTGGACAAGACTTGCACGACTTTGATCATTATTGTTTGCAGGGCACCTAAATTCCACCAAATAGACTTTAAAACGCTACCAGAGCCCGGCTTTGATGTGAAAGGTTTTGATGAGCAGCTGGATGGAGCGCGAGCTTAAGCCGTGCATGATGAAAGTTAAACATGCAAAGCTCAACACTTCCCAAAACCCGAGAGCAAACCAGAGCAGTGGAAAACCTGAAAACGAGAGAGAGAGAGAGAGAGAGAGAGAGAGAGAGAGAGAGAGAGAGAGAGAGAGAGAGAGAGAGAGAGAGAGAGAGAGAGAGATAGCGGGAGGTCTGAAAAGTGGTTTTACCATAAACTCTGAACTGAATATCCCCAGGGCTGTATGGTGGCACAGTGGTTAATGCTGTTAATTCACAGCTCCAGGTTTGATTCCCTGCACCACGCCTGTGTAGAGTTTATGGTAGTGTGGTAGTCAAAAGTGCTAGGGCTGACTCCTTTTTTTTTTAAATACATATATATGACATTAAACAATATATAGCTTAAAATTATTATTAATTATTATTAGATTATAGTCTTAGTCAAACTAAGGCAATGTAACTTTCAGAAGTAAATGATGGTAATGATTCTGTTGCCCTTCGTCTCTTAACTTAGTCAGAATCATATATATATCAGCCACTGATTGTGTAAGTTCTCCTACTTAGAAGGATGAGATAGGTTTTGTAATTTTCATCAGAGGTACACTTCAACTATGAGAGACAAAATGAGAAAAAAAATCCAGGAAATCACATTGTAGAATTTTTAAAGAATTTAATTGTAAATTATGGTGGAAAATAAGTATTTGGTCAATAACAAAAGGTCAACTCAGTACTTTGTATCATTCTTCTTCCTCCAAACATGACGAGTTGAGTTTTTACCAAAAAGTTCTATTTCGGTTTCATCTGACCACATGATATTCTTCCAATCCTCTTCTGGATCATCCATATGCTCTCTGGAAAACTTCAGACGGGCCTGGACATGTTCTGGTTTAAGCTGGGGATCTGAGTCCCTCTCGGCGTAGTGTGTTACTGATGGTAGCCTTTGTTACTTTGGTCCCAGCTCTCTGCAGGTCATTCATCAGGTCCCTCTGTGTAGTTCTGGGATTTTTGCTCAACATTCTCATGATCATTTTGACCCCACGGGATGAGATCTTGCATGTGGACCCAGATTGTGGGAGTTTATCAATGGTCTTGTATGTCTTCCATTTTCTTACAATTGCTCCCACAGTTGATTTATTCACACCAACCTGCTTGCTTATTGTAGATTCACTCTTCCCAGCCTGGTGCAGGTCTACAATTTTCTTCCTGGTGTCCTTCGACAGCTCTTTTTGGTCTTGGCCATGGTTGAGTTTGGAGTCTGACTGTTGGAGGCTGTGGACAGGTGTCTTTTATACAGATAACGAGGTCAAACAGCTGCCATTAATACAGGTAACGAGTGAAGAACAGAAGAGCTTCTTAAAGAAGAAGTTACAGGTCTGTGAGAGCCAGAAATCTAGCTTGTTTGTGGGTGACCAAATACTTATTTTCCACCATGATTTACAATTAAATTATTTAAAAATCTTACAATGTGATTTCCTGGATGTTTCTTCCTCATTTTGTCTCTCATAGTTGAAGTGTACCTATGATGAAAATTATAGACCTCTCTCATCTTTCTAAGAAGGAGAACTTGCACAATATATACACACACTTAGGTCACACCAACTTAGTGTAATCAATTAACCTAATGCATGTCTTTGGATTGTGGGAGGAAACCAGAGAACTCAGGACATGCAAACTCCACACAGAAAGGACCCAGACTGCTCCACCCTGGGATCCCAGGACTTACTTGCTATGAGGTTGGCAATGCTACCCACCGAGCCACCGTGCCACTCAGGTTATCCACAGACAGGGTAAGCACAGGTAGTGTAGTGCAGTATAGCTCCAGGTTTGTGGGTTTGATCCTCATCCAGTTGCATGTTCTCATGTCCAGTGGGTACTCATGTTTCTAAGGTTTCCTGTTACCCTTGAAATACCTCCAAATTGCTCATAAGTGTGAGAGTGAGTGATAAGAGTGAGTGAGAGAACTGGTCCATTGTACACAACGATAAATATCCGCTTATAGGTTTTCTATGTTTTGTTTCTTCATAACTGAATGTTACTTCATGCAGATCATGTAAACTTTCAAGCCCCAACCCCCTCACCCACCCACAGACGTCCATTATAGCGCCGATTGTTTCTCTTTTCTGTCACGATCCTCTCAGCCTCCTCCACTGCTTTTCTGCTGCTATTAACACATTTTGCACATTCGGGGTATTATTGAACAACAGAAACAAAAAAGTGTCTACAAATGGGGAACATAACGAGTTCTTGTAAGACACCTGCTCGGAATCCAGACTTTAACCCAGCTGATACACGTTACATGACCTGTAGAGGGCTGTTTGTGCAAAAAAGAAAGAAAGATCGAAATATTTTTACAGGAAATGGTGCTAAATGCGGTTCTACTGGTTCTGAAATACTGATTGAATTATTGATCATTGTGTTATTAGTTTAGGCAGACATTCTGTCTGTTATTAGAACTTGGACAAAGATCAGCTCACACATTATGAGGAGGGAATGCAGGTCATTTGAAAGGGTTCACAAACTTTTTCTCTATACATTTACATAGAAAGTACTTCATTGAAAAGTCGCCTGCTACAACCTAGTGTGTGTGAGAATGAGACTTACTGGCTGAGAAGATTTAAATAAAAACACAGACATGACAACGGTGCTTAAGAAGAACTGGAACAAGTATACCCACACACACACACACACACACACACACACACACACACACACACACACACACACACACACACACACACACACACACACTTGGGCCTCTTGAGAGTAGTTAGGTTTCAGAGTCAGTTACAGGCTCTTCCTGTCAGGCTAATATAGGCTCGGCCCCCTTCTTTCACTGCTGACCCAGACCCTTCACCACACACACACACACACACACGCACACACACACACACACACACACACACACACACTCTCTCTCTCTCTCTCTCTCTCTCTCTCTCTCTGAGAGGCCACTGTCAGATGGAAAGAGGAAGGCTGGTTAAAAGACAGTGAGAGATATAAGTTTAGCTTTTCTAAACTTCTACACGGCCCCTGTAAAGCTGTCATGAGTGCAGAAGATACCAAGTGTGAGCAACCTCGGTAAAACACACACCCACACACCCCCGTTCCAAAAACTTCAATGGTTGCACAGTTGGTAACTGAAGGTAGGTCAAATAGCTATGTGTGGAGAATTAGGTCCAGATTTACATTACGTGACTGCGTAAGTCCGTTCGTCTGGCATCCCAATCAGATTACGAACATAGCCGCAGTTCAAACCTCTGAGGCTGCTTAGGCAGAGCCCTTAAGGACTTCTTAAATCGTGCCTAAGCCATTGCTTTAAAGGAAAAATTCACCCCAAAAAGCGTAAACAGCAATTATATATGATGTTAAAGGACGCTCGAGATTTGCCTCATGAGGAACTCTTTTATATGTCTTGCTTGGCGTGGCAATCTTTCATTAGCTTCACTTATCTCTCCTTCTTTTATGTTGGATTTCTTATTAGCAGGGTGAATGAGCAAAGAAGAATTAGGGTTTTTTTTGGAGCTTCATAGGAGCAAGACAGTTTTGATTTGTTTTTTACGACAGCTAAACACTTCTACTAAATGCCTTTGTAATTGCGACACCACAGATTCATACATATAGCTGAAGGCTGATTCTGTAGTGTGTATGAGCTACTAGTGCAGTTACAAGGGATTTATAGTGGTGCTTGAAAGTTTGTGAACCCTTTAGAATTTTCTATATTTCTGCATAAATATGGCCTAAAACATCATCACATTTTCACACAAGTCCTAAAAGTAGATAAAGAGAACCCAGCTAAACAAATGAGACAAAAATATTATACTTGGTCATTTATTTATTGAGGAAAATGACCCAATATTACATATTAGTGAGTGGCAAAAGTATGTGAACCTTTGCTTTCAGTATCTGGGTGTGACCCCCCTGGTGCGCACTACCTGCAACTAAATGTTTTCCTTTAGCTGTTTATCATCCTGCCACCGTCTTGGAGGAATTTGTAGGCCCATTTTTTCTATTTTTTCTTCCGAGCCGACACTTCAGCTCTGGGATGCTTGGTGGGTTTCCCACATTAGCTTGCTCACTTCAGGTCCTCCACAACATTTCCATTGGATAAAGGGTCAGGACGTTGTCTTGGCCATTCCAAAACATGAACTTTATTCTCTGTAACCATTCTTTGGTAGAACGACTTGTGTGCTTAGGGTCGTTGTCTGCTGCATGACCTCCTTCTCTTTGAGATTCATTATGGACAGATTCCTGACATTTTCCTTTAGAATCTCTGATATCATTCAGAATTCATTGTTCCATCAATGATGGCATCCTTCCCTGCCCAGATGCAGCAAAACAGGCCCCAAAACCATGAAAACTACTACCACACCATGTTTCACGATGGGATAAGGGGGGGCTCTTATGCTGGAATGCATTGTTTTCCTTTCTCCAAACATACAGCTTTCCTTTTAAAATCCAAAAGTTCTATTTTGGTCTCATCTGTCCACAAAACATTCTTCCAATAGCCTTCTGGTTCGTCCACGTGATCTTTAGCAAACTGCAGACGAGCACCAATGTTCTTTTTGGAGAGCAGTGGCTTTCTTCTTGCAATCCTGCCATGCACACCATTGTTGTTCAGTGTTCTTCTGATGGTGGACTCATGAACATTAACATTAGCCAATGTGAGAGAGGCCTTCAGTTGCTTAGAAGTTACCCTGGGGTCCTTTGTGACCTCACCAACTATTACACGCCTTGTTCTTGGAGTGATCTTTGTTGGTCGACCTCTCCTGGGGAGGGTAACAATGGTCTTGAATTTTCTCCATTTGTACACAATCTGTCTGACTGTGGATTGGTGGAGTCCAAACTCTTTAGAGATGGTTTTGTAACCTTTTCCAGCCTGATGAGCATCAACAACTCTTTTTCTGAGGTTCTCAATAATCTCCTTTGTTCATGCCATGATACACTTCCACAAATGTGTTGGTGAACAGCAGACTTTGATAGATCCCTGTTCTTTAAATAAAACAGGATGCCCACTCACATCTGATTGTCATCCCATTGATTGAAACACCTGACTCTAATTTCCTGCTAATCCTAGAGGTTCACATACTTTTGCCACTCACTAATATATAACATTGGATCATTTTCCTCAATAAATAAATGACCAAGTATAATATTTTTGTCTCATTTGTTTAACTGGGTTCTCTTTATCTACTTTTAGGGCTTGCGTGAAAATCTGATGATGTTTTAGGTCATATTTGTGCAGAAATCTAGAAAATTCCAAAGGGTTCACAAACTTTCACTGTATGTAGCTAATGCAAAGTCAATAAATTTTCATAAAAAAAAAATGTGGCAGTCAAAATACACATGCTAAAACTTTTTTAATTTGACCAGCTGTTTATGACCACAACGTCTGGAGGTAAAAGACAGAGTTTTATTTCCTTCTGGGATGGTCGTTAACCGGCGCTAAATGGCGCTTAGTGCTCAGTTTTTGCTTTCTTTATGTCACACCTGCAGCCAGCTCAGTAGACCATACCCACCCTCTACCACATTCTCTCTCTCCTTCCTTCTAATCCTCTACACCTGTTGCTCATCCTCTTGTCTTTTCCTCCTCCTTATTTATATTCTCTTTCTCACTACCCTCGTTGCTAAGTCACTTGGTCCTTTCCTAGTTTCTGAGCACTTGTTATACCTGGTTTCACATTGTCTCCGACTGCGGCTCTCATGTCTACCCTTTCGGATCTGTTGTATTTCTCTTCTACTGATTTCAACCTTGGACTGTTTCTTACCACGGATTTAACCTGCCATTTCTAATAAACGCTGTCTTGTTTTGATCCAGTTGCCATGTTTGTCTCTTTTTAACACCTTAAACCAAAACTGTGTGGAGTCCTGTCACGCTGGTTACTAGTTTAGCAAAACTACTTAGCTGTGAAGCAAGTTTCATGTTAAAAAGTGATTTGCTGTTAGCAATTACCTCAGGAAAACAGAAAAACAAGGTTAGATAGATTGGGAAGCATGAACGTGTAAAGATTTCAAGCAGGATTTCAATATTTGTACAGTAAAATATCCCTTCAAACATCATCCCAGCTCAAGTAAGTAACACAGCAATACTAAGTTTGCTAGCAGAGGCACTTCTGAAATCTGCCTCAGTGACTAAGCTCAGCTAAACCTGCTACAGCTAACATGCTACATAATGCAACTTGAAAACATTTGCATTAGGCTATACATAAACTTCTAAGACCTTAATATTGTAGTCTGGTCTCTCCCAGAGGAGCCTGGTTCCTCTTGTAATGCGCGTCAGGGCGTTGTTCCTTGCCACTGTCGCCTCTGGTTTGCAAACATTGGGGTCTAGACTCAGGTCATTGTAAACCTGTTTAACTATAACGCCTATTGTTAAAAGCGCTACATAAACACAACTTTGAATTGGGTTGAATTTAATTGATGGTTTGCTAGTCGAACTAGGTTGTTATTTTGTTATTTAGAGACTGTATGCTTGTTCTAATAGGCAGGTAGCTCAGTTCAGTGATGACCATGCTAATGTTAGCTAGAAAGCCAGTTTAACAAGCGCTTACAGTTACATATAAAGTTTCCTCTTCATCAGCTGGTTTGGGGTTTATTTATATTTATTTTACAATCCCATACAGACTTGCTCTGGCCAACATCTGTGTGTGGCATATCAGAAAAACTTTCTGGCCACGTCAGGCACACATTAGCCATTAGCAAACAAGCTTACAAACAGGAAAGGGACACAGGATAGATAATAAACCTCTGAGTTTACATGTCCATGCGTTGACTGATGCAGAGTTGTTTTTTATGTGAAACAGAACCACTGTCTAAGAGATACATTCAATATATTTCTTTAAGCCTGAAAAAAAGAACTCTAAAGTGTAATGCCAGGGCACTCTTGGTCTGGTGATGTGACAACCACAGATCCAGTTTTAGGAGTGTCGTGGCGCATGTGCCTGCTCTTTTTAGGATCTATACTCTGCTTTTAGTAAATCTGCTTGGCGACAAGGTCTATTGTTTAAATAACTAAATTATAAATAAAACTAAACTCAATTAAAAAGTGTGATGTGCTTTCAATACGTTAGAATATTATCTAGCATATGCTGAAGCAATTAAAACACATTACACTTTTTGGCAGAAGTATTTGTACAGTGCACCAACACCAAATTTCATGCTTGCTGTAAAGCATGGTGGAGGGAGCATTCTGCTTTAGGGCTGCCCCATTATGGTTTAGCGTTGTTTTGCTGTCTCGGTGCCATGACTATGTTCATAAATGACCTTTGTGCAGCCTTCATTTTGCTTTGAACATGAGATTCATGATGAAAATACTGAGATACATTTTCCGACAGTGGTGCAGGACGTCTGGATTGGATATCACACAGAATAAGAAGCTTAAGTTTAAACTGTGAATTGCGACTAAAGGAGACACCTGTGTTTCGGGAAAACCCTAAAGCATGTGGCCCAGAGCTAGTCTGAATCTCCTAAAGCTCTTGAGTCCAAAAAGTCCTGTCCGCTCTCGTAGGCTTTCCAGGTGGACACACACCAGTGCAGGAAAATCATCCTGTTATAGTATTGTCTGAAAAATTATGGCACTTTTGTTGGACTATGTTGGACACAGCCTATAGGTGAGTGCATTACCCTTTTAAAATGTAGGCATTAGTGTTTGGGACAGGCTCACTGGTCATTTTAATGAGTGAAATGATGAAACATTACATATCTGTGAGTGGCAAAAGTATGTGAACCTTTTTATTGATGCTTTTAATAAATGCATTCTGATAACTGTTGATCAGTCCTGCACATTGGCTTAGAGGAATTTTAGCCCATTCCTCCTCACAATAACTTATTCCCCAGTATTTCTATTTGATTACCTTTAGGACTTTGACTTGGCCATTCCAAAACATTAACTTTATTCCTCTTTAACCATTCTTTGGTAGAACAACTTGTCTACTTAGGGCTGTTGTCTTGCTGCATGACCCACATTTTGTTGAGATTCAATTCATGAATAGATGTCCTGACATTTTCCTTTAGAAGATGGTGGTACAATTCATGACTCATCGTTCCATTAATGGCGAGCCGTCCTGGTCCAGATGCAGCAAAACAGGCCCAAACATTACTACCACCACCATGTTTCACAGTTGGGATAAGGATCGGATAAGGATACTATGCTGGAAGGCAGTGTTTTCCTTTCTCCACACATAACACTTCTCAATTAAACCAGAAATTTCTGTCCACAAAATTTTCCAATTGCCTTCTGGCTTGTCCATGTGATCTTTGGACAGCAATGTTCTTCTTTGGAGACCTTTGCTTGTATGTTTTGTTGATTTACCCACATCACATCCTGGCAGGTTCTGGTTGGATTGTGTTCTTGTGCTATTGCTTATTTGTACTACCATGAGGTTTTGTCTACTAAGAAAAATATAAAGCACTTTAGTCGCTCTGGATAAGGGCGTCTGCTAAATGCAGTAAATGTAAATGCAATGGCTTTCTCTTTGCAACCCAGACATCCACACCATTGTTGTTCAGCTTTATCCCCATGGCAGACTCATGAATATCTTTGCTTGCTTAGCAATTACCTTGGGTTCCTTTGTGACCTCTTGGACACGACTTGCTCTCAAAAGGATCTTTGTTGAGGGTAGCAATAGTCTAGGAACTCCCCCATTTGTACGCAGTCTGTCTGAGTACTGGTTTGGTGGAATCCAAACTCTTTAAAGGTGAGCAACTCTTTTCTGAGGTGCTCAAAAAATAGTTTTTGTTCATACCATGATACACTTCCACAAGTATGTGTTTGTGAAGGTTTTAATAGATCACTGGGCAGATCACTACAACAGGGCACCCACCCACACCTGATTCTCATCCCACTCTCTAATTTCACCTTCAAAGGAACTTTGCATACTTTTGCCACTAATAAATATGTACTATTTGGATCTTTTCCATTAATAATTAAACAACTGTGAAAAATCGGATGATGTTGTAGGTCAAATCTATGCAGAAATAGAGTTCACAAGCTATCAAACACCTCCGTACATGTGTGTATCCTGAAATTCTGGCAAATCTCAGCCTGTAATATAGAGGCCATACCGACAGTCCATCACAGCTGTATTTAGTACATATTATATACTGATAACTCATCACTTAAACCATTCTAGGCAACATGAGTCATACAACAATACAGCCAACAGGGGGTTATGTAGAGAAAAGACATTCATGTGATGTGTATGTAGGTACACTAACTAGGTAAGAGGAACGGGGCATTAACAACAATCTGCACACACATACACACACTCACACACACTGCTGTAAGCCATTATCACTGTTTGGCAGGAATGTGTGGTGTTTCATCATGAGATGGAAAACAGGGCTGTGCTGCTGTGCTGAAGGTCACACCAACAGGTCAGCGTGGCCCAAGCTGTGTTTTGTGTGTGTGTGTGTGTGTGTGTGTGTGTGTGTGTGAGTGAGAGAGTGTGTGTGTTGTTTCACTATCCTGGTGGGGACTTTCCATTGACATAATAGCTAATTAATGCTACACCTAACCTTAATCTCAGTAACCTAATGGAGATCTTTTGACCCTTTTGGTTTTCCAAAAGAAAGTTGCAGTATCTGTATAAAAAAAAATAACGAAACCGTATACAGTGGGGCAAAAAAGTATTTAGTCAGCCACTGATTGTGCAAGTTCTCCTACTTAGAAAGATGACAGAGGTCTGTAATTTTCATCACAGGTACACTTCAACTATGAGAGACAAAATGAGGAAAAAAAAATCCAGGAAATCACATTGTAAGATTTTCAAAGAATTTAATTGTGAACTATGGTGGAAAATAAGTACTTGGTCAATAACAAAGCATGATGTTTCCACCCCCATGCTTCACAGTAGGTATGGTGTTCTTGGGATGCAACTCAGCATTCTTCTTCCTCCAGTTGAGTTTTTACCAAAAAGTTCTATTTTGGTTTCATCTGACCACATGATATTCTCCCAATCATCTTCTGGATCATCCATATGCTCTCTGACAAACTTCAGACAGGCCTGGACATGTACTGGCTTAAGCAGGGGGGCACGCCTGGCACTGCAGGATCCGAGTCCCTCTTGGCGTAGTGTGTTACTGATGGTAGCCTTTGTTACTTTGGTCCCAGCTCTCTGCAGGTCATTCATCAGGTCCCTCCGTGTAGTTTTGGGATTTTTGCTCACCGTTCTCATGATCATTTTGATCCCACGGGATGAGGTCTAGCGTGGAGCCCAGATCGATGGAGATTATCAATGGTCTTGTATGTCTTCCATTTTCTTACAATTGCTCCCACAGTTGATTTATTCACACCAACCTGCTGGCCTATTGTAGATTCACTCTTCCCAGCCTGGTGCAGGTCTACAATTTTCTTCCTGGTTTCCTTCTACAGCTTTTTGGTCTTGGCCATGGTTGAGTTTGGAGTCTGACTGTTTGAGGCTGTGGACAGGTGTCTTTTATACAGATAACGAGGTTTGGGTGACCAAATACTTGTTTTCCACCATGATTACAATTAAATTCTTTAAAATTATTACAATGTGATTTCCTGGATTTTTTTTCCTCATTTTGTCTCTCATAGTTGAAGTGTACCTATAATGAAAATTACAGACCTCTCTCATCTTTCTAAGTAGGAGAACTTGCACAATCAGTTGCTGACTAAATACTTTTGTGCCCCACTGTATCTGTACATTGGCTTCCTGTTGGGTATAGGATTCAGTTTAAAATCTTTACTCTTACTTTTAGAGCGCTACATGGTCAAGCTCTTGCATATGTGGCTGATCTACTTCACCCTCATTCATCAGGTCTAATAATTTAGGGTTATTGTCTGTCTCATGTACTGGTTTAAAGACTCGAGGTGATCAAGCTTTTGAGGTTATAGCCCCTAAATTATGGAATGCTCAGCCCACTTTAAGCTGTGCTGATTCAGTCGATTTTTTTCAAAAAGGAGCTAAAGACATATCTTTTTAAACAGGCATTTGGGTAATCGGTTTTGTATTAGGTTTGTATTATATGTGTATTTATTTTTCTATGTTTGGTTAATGATGTGTAGGGGTTTTGTTAAACACTTTGTGACTTGTGTCTGTGATAAGTGCTGAATAAATACATTTTACTTACTTTTTTTATTTATATGAAGCATAAAATGCGTTAGTAGGAGTCAAAATCTTATTTGTTTAGTGGGTACCTTGTTCTTGGACTTTCTGAATCTGAACTGGATTTCGATACCCAACCCTAGTTGAAGACAACCGGGGTTTTGCCATACAAACACAGACAGATGGGCCGACAGTGAACTCCAGGCTTTTATGATGTATGGTGATAGAGGTATAAAGTGATTTTGGGCCGTCTAAGTGAAATGACACATTCCGACAGTCAAATAAAAAAAAGGCCCTGCGACAAACATAGGGGAACTCCGCAGGGGGTAGTTCCTCCCAAATTAGTCCCTAGGTGTGAAAGCGGCTCAAGACTTCTCTTGCTTTGCAGTTTCTACTGGGCCATGACTAGGTCTTCCAGCAAGTCAGTGATTCAAGGCCACATGAAAATGACCCGTCCTCTCCAGGGAAGCCACCCAAGTGCTTGTCCAGTCTCTTGTTCTATCAAAACTAGATTACTACAATGCTCTTTTGGCTATTCTTCCAATGCATACAATCAGACCCCTGTGACTGATTTGGAATGCAGCGGCTCATCTGGTTTTCAATCTACCCAAGTTTGCTCACATCACCCCACTGCTGCGTTCCCTTCACTGGCTCCCTGTAGCTGCCCGGATCAAATCCAAAACCCTGATGCTTGCCTGCAAGGCCAAAAACACAAAAAAACAGCACCATCTTACCTAAAGGCTCTCATCAAACCACCTCAGAGACAGAAGCTTGGCTCGACTGGATCCTCCATGTAAGATTAAAGGAAGTCAAGCATCAAGACTCTTCTTCGTACTGCCACCCAGGTGGTAGAATGAACTTCCACTGGCTGTCCGAATGGGAGTCTTCAAGCAGTGACTAAAGACTCACTTCTTCACTCAGCACATAAGTGAAGACTGAAAATACAACTGCATACTTAAAAAACTTTGCTTGTGTGTTTTCTTGATTTACCCACATCAGATCCTAGCAAGTTCTGCTTGGATTGTGTTCTTGTGCTATTGCTTATTTGTACTAACAGGAGGTTTTGTCTACTAGGAAGGATACAAAGCACTTCTGCGAGTCGCTCTGGATAATGGCATCAAATGTAAATGTAAAAAAAGGGACCTGAGACGACAGAATTGATCCCAGTCCAGAACCCAAACTCCATTGGAAATATGAGTAGAAGAGGAGAGTCCCAGAGAGATGTCCAGATATCTTAAGTCCAGATGAACAGATTCAACTTCTGGGAGTCCCAGAGAGAGGATCTACAGCCCTGGAAAAGTGTCATGGATTTCTTGCACAAAAGTAGAAGCCTGAACTGACCATTAGGTTGTTTCAAATGTCCTGGATGAGTGCAAACCTGCACAGTCCCAACACCCTGGCAGGCAGCATGCTATCCATCTGTCAGTGGCGGTATCCTGTTAAACAATGCAAGGGAAGCGATGAGCGATAGTCGTGCATGCAGTTCACACAGCGATGAGTCGCACCCTGAGGATGGCGCGGACAAAAGAGACGAGGACGAAAACAAGGCCGCGAGTGGCGTACTGTTATTTTAAGCTCTGCGCATTCTCACGCAGAACGAGTGGCACTTCGTCAAAGGACGTACAGCTGTGGGTTAAGAGGCCACAAGATGTGTGTGTGTGAACGGTTTGTCTTTGCAGCCGAAGCGATGGTGGAGTAAGAGCAGATGGTGGGGTGTATAAATAACCCTAAGTGATACACACACACATTTACAGGTAGACACACACCTTCAAAGCAATTATAGGAAATAAAAAGAGAGTTTAAAGGAGACGCACTTAAATGTCAATCCAGTGCACTTTAATGTGGTTAGCGGAGGTGGGGTTCAAGGCAAAAGCCGGCGTGTCCAGACACAAGTGCAGTCCATATGCCGGAGCGCGGGCACGCAAATCAAGCACGCACACACACTCAAACGCACACAACGGGTCCTTCAGTGTCAGCGCTGGCTGGAATGTGAGTGTGTCCAGGTGTGGAATGAAAAGAGCCGGGACTTTCCCCCTTAAATCCCTGCCCCAACACAACCATGTCCGTGACACACACTTCAGAGAGTAACACAGCCCTAATGTCTAACAGCGCAAGAACCAGGCTAATCACCGGTACCGGTGGCTAATTTTCACCGCAAGCTATCGAAAGTATAGGAAAAGGTGGTGAGTTGAAAGTCTAAAGGGTTAGAAGATCCACCCACAATTTGTACACAAACTATTAACACTTTAGAGTGTGAGTGTGAGTGTTGGTCTCTTTAGTACTTCAGCTGGACCTATTGCTGCTTCATGTGGTATCTTTGATGATGTATTAGAAAACTGTTGGCCTGGAACAGGAACTTTTGGTAGTGGAAGGTGAATCTTTGGAAATGAAACAGGACCTTTTAAAACTCAAACAGGAATCATAGGACTGAAAGAGAGTCACTGGTACCAAGACAAGACTTGAGACCTTTGGTTCCGAAACTGGACACATTGCACTTATAGTTACTGACAACTGCCCTCTATTGAGATGAACATGTACCACTGGAAAGTGACGGTTTGAGACTGGAAAAGGACCCTTTAATACTGGAACTGAAACCTATGGTTCTGGAAGGTAAACATCTGGAACAGGGCCTTCTAATATTCAAACAGAAATCATTAAGAGTGAAATAAGAGGCATTGGTACTAAGACTAAGAAATGTTGAAAATGTGAGACTTGGACAGAAAAGTTTGGTTCAGAACCTCGGCACAAAAACGTTTGGCACTGCAAAAGGACTGAGACTGGAAATGACTCTTTTGATCTACAGCAGAACACGTTATTGGACCTGAACTGGTACCGGAAAATGGACCTTTGGAAATGGAACAAGATCTTTTAATACTTAAACTGGAGCCATTCAGGCTCAAAGATGAATCATTGGTACCAAGACTTTCGAGTCTGGAACAGGAAACTTTGGTTTAGGACCTGGACACTTTGCACTTATAGTTACTGAAAACTCCCTATGGGAAATAATGTTTGGTACTGCAAGGTGAAGGTTCGAGCCTGGAAAAGGACCCTTAGATATTGGAACTGAAACTTTTGGCACTGGATGGTAATCCTCTGGAACAGGACCTTTTAATATTCAAATAGGAAGCATTATGACAAAAATAAGAATAATTGGTACTAAGACACGAAACATTGAGACTGGGAAGGATCCTTTGGTTCATAACCTGGACACTTTGCAGTTATAGTTACTGACACCTGCCCTCTATGGAAAAGAACCTTTGGTTCTGGAAAGTGAAGAACTGAGACAGGAAAATGGCCCTTTTGATCTACAGCAAAACACATGTTACTGGAACTGAATTGGTACTGGAGAATGAACCTTTGGAAATACAACAGGATCTTGGACTACGGACCAGAAAGTCCAGGGTTCAAATCCCACCTCTGCTAAGCTGCCACTGTTGAGTCCTTGAGCAAGGCCCTTAACCCACAATTGCTTGGATTGTAAGACTGTATCAATTGTAAGTCGCTCTGGATAAGGGCGTCTGCTAAATGCTGTAAATGTAAATGCACTAAAATAATACTTAAATATTAAAGACGTAATACTCAAACTGCAGTCTTTCGTGCTCAAAGATGAATCATTGGTACCAAGACAAGAAATGCTGAGATTGAAACAGAACGCATGTTTTTGCGCTGGTCACTTTGCATTTAGTCAAAGTCTGACAACTCACAATGGGAAAGAAAGTTTGGTACTGCAAGGTGAAGGTTCCAGGTTCCAGTTGAAGTTCCAGTGTCAAATGACTCTTTGATACTGGAACTGAAACCTTTGGTACTGGAAGGTGAATCTTTGGAACTGGAACAGGACATTTTAATACTCAAACACGAATCATCAGGACTGAAAAAGAACTCGTTGATACGAAAGGAATATTGATATCAAGGAATCATTGGTTCAGAACCTGGACATTTTGCAGTTATACTTACGGACAACTGCCCTTTATGGGAAATAATCTTTGGTACAACAAGGTGAAGGACTGAGACTGGAAAATGACTCTTTCGGTCTACAGCAGGACACTTGATGCTGGAACTGAACTGGTACTGGCAAGTGAATCTTTGG
This sequence comes from Ancistrus triradiatus, assembly GCA_025084515.1. NCBI lineage: Eukaryota > Metazoa > Chordata > Actinopteri > Siluriformes > Loricariidae > Ancistrus > Ancistrus triradiatus. Next base: position 68,049 of record JAJAGP010000571.1, on the reverse strand, counting down.
AACAAGAACACGGCCTTTTAATTCTCCATGAAGAATTAATCAGACTGTAAAACTGATAATAAGACAATAATTGTTGAGACTGGAACAGGAAGCTTTGCATCAGAAACTGGACACTTGGTACTGCAAGGTGAAGGTTTGAGCCTGGAAAAGGATTGATACTGGAACTGAAACTTTTGGTACTGGAAGATGAACCTTTGGAAATGGAACAGGACATTTTACTACTCAAACAGGAATCATTTGGACAGAAAAAGAGACCATTGGTACTAAGGCCAGAAATGTGATTGAAACAGTAACCTTTGGTTCAGAACTTGGACGTTTTGCAGCAATAGTTACTGACACCTGGTCTCTGTGTGAAAGAACCTTTGGTAAGGTATGAGACCGGAAAAGCACACTTTTCGCCTAAAACAGGACCTTTTGATACTGGAACTGAAACATTTGGTACTGGAAGTTGAACCTTGTACTGTACGAAAAAGTTTGAGACGGATATAGAACTCTGAAACAGGTCCCTTTGTTACTGGAACTGGGACAACAACTGACAATGGTTCCGGGAATGGAATCTTAATATCAGGAACAAAACATTGCCACAATTGTCCCTAACAACAATTTACTAGTGGAACACAGACCTTTGGTACTGAAACCGAGACTTTGATCTTGTTATGCAAACCTTTGTAACATTTGGTACTGTAATGGAAATCTTTGGTATTTTAAAAGGATCCTTTTTTCTAAACAGTTATTTTGGTAATATACCAATCTGTGGCGCTGGAGCAAAAATCATTTGGTACTGGAACAGCGATATTTGGTACTGGACATCTGGATCCTCTCATAGTAATGTTGGTATTGTAATAGGAACTTCTGATGATAGAACTGGAACCTCACTGAATTGATGTCAATGGAAAAAAAATCCCGCTTTTTTTGCACCAAACAGCTTGTAACCCCATGCAGCGGAAACATGCTACATGCTCCATAACGCTAGAGCGAAAGAAGCAAATCAAATCATGTCTAACTTTGGTCAAACTGTTCTGGCAAACCCAAACAAGCAGGGTCATGAAACAAACGACAGGTCAGAATTCTCAAAGACCTGAGTCTGAGGGAATCAGAGGCAAACCTTTCTTTTAACATGCCCATACATATATAGTGTAAACATAGCATCTGTTACACACTTACTCCTTTAAGTTCCTCTAATCCTGCCATTCCAGCCAGAAAGCTGCATGATTTAATGATCTGCCCAGCTGGCTGCCATCTTAAAGGCCCCACACACATCAAAAGTTGCCCTTTAACGTGCAGCTCTGGCGTGTGTGTGAGTAACTTAATCTCTGAAAGTGGTATAAAGTCTCCTAGCTGGGCTGCTGACTGAGACTGATAAAAAACAGCAACACAAGCTTGCTTTTTAGAGTGCGTATTTTACTAGACTTAAACAGAGTAAAGCAATTCAAGTCCCAGTATGATTAAAATAATAATCACAGAGAGCATGTATAATAAATCAAAGCTCTTTAGGACTGGAAAAGATCCCTTTGCTACTGGAACAGGACTCTGACACTGTAACAAAACCTTCGGTAATGAGAGACCACAACAGGAACAGTATGTAACAGGATAGTTCAAGGAACCTAATAATAACTAACTACATTTCCTCTTTTGTTCTCTTGTGTTTCGGTACCAGTTCCGGCCTCACACTCTAAGATGTTCCTGTGCTTCAGCTCCACTCAAGCTGTTCTTCTGTCATCAGCTGCACGGACGCCATGCCACAGGGACTTTCCCACCAAGGACACAAAATCCTAAAGTGACTATGGATCGGACTACATAATTCCGATATGCATATTTTTACATTGCGCTATTCAATATTTCTTTTCCTTATTGGCTTATATGCTCCAGCTTTTATTATCTGTTTAATTGTACCCTTCATAATATTTCATTTTCTTTCAAATGTTAGTGTTATTTTATTGTAATTGTTATATTTTTAAATATGTTCTCTCTGTTAATACTTATTTAATCTGTTTCTTTAAACTATTACTATGAACTTATTCATTAGATAACTTACGTTTGTTTCGGAGCGCAGTGGCTTTCTCCTTCCAACCTCGCCATGTTGAGCATTGTTGTTCAGTGTTCTCTGATGACGCACTCATGAACTTTAACATTAGCCAGTGTGAATGAGGGTTGTAGTTGCTTAGGGGTTACCCTTGGCTCCTTTGCAACCTCTCAGACTATTACACACCTCACTCTTGGAGTGATCGTTGTTGGTCGACCTAGTAACAAAGCTCTTGAAATTTACATTTACATTTACAGCATTTAGCAGACTCTCTTATCCAGAGCGACTTACAATTGGTACAGTCTTACAATCCAAGCAATTGTGGGTTAAGGGTCTTGCTCAAGGACCCAACAGTGGCAGCTTGGCAAAGATGGGATTTGAACCCTGGACCTTCTGGTCCAGAGTCCAGTACCTTAACCAGTAGGCTACCACAGTCCCATGAAATTTCTCCATGTGACTCCATGCAATCTGTCAGACCGCATACTTGTCTAGTCCAAACTCTTTCGAGGTGTTTTTTTAACACACTTAAACAAAAGTGTTGTGAAGATCATGGGTCCTATGAAGGTTAGTGATAACAGCCAATCAAAAGGAAAACAGGGAGAACCACTGCACTGTACGATACTCCCCCACATATGAGCCAGCTGAGCAACAGTGCACTGAGTTTGCCAATAAAATAAGCATTTCACTTTTGTTTTTGATTATTTCATGAGATTTTTCAACATTTTATTATAGCATAGTGTTTGTTTGAATGAGTTTGCCCAATGTAGGTTAATGTAAGTTTTTCGGTTTATGATATTTTCAACTTATTATGGATTTGCTGGAACGTAATCCCATCATAAATCAGGGAGCACTTGTACTGTACAATACTCCATTAATGCATATAATGCCTTATTTAGTGTGGATTTTCTGGGGGTCAGGAAGGGATTAAATAAATTTACATTATCCCTTTTGGGAAAATTTTGCCCCGTACTCGTTGTTATCGCCACTCGACGAGCCTTCTGGAACAAATTAAGACAGATTACCAATGTATATAATGGACACATAGATTTGACATAGAATATGACTGGAAAAAAGAACTGAATCATATAAGATATGGGTGAAAAGGAAAAAAAAAAGTAAAAAAGAGTGAAAAATTTCTTTCTAAGATGGGATGGTCATGAACATGTGTATGGGACTGTGGTAGCCTAGCGGTTAAGGTACTGGACTCTGGACCAGAAGGTCAAGGGTTCAAATCCCACCTCTGCCAAGTTGCCACTGTTGGGTCCTTAACCCACAATTGCTTGGATTGTAAGATTGTATCAATTGTAAGTCGCTCTGGATAAGGACGTCTGCTAAATGCTGTAACTGTAAATGTAACATGTAAGTGTGAATGTAAGCCACCAAAAGGAAAAGTGAAAAGAATTATAGACTATAGAACAGCATACATCCGGCCCTGCTGGAGAAGCAACAGTCCGGATTTAATTTAATGTGGTTTCCTGGTCAAAAGTGTTTTCTGAGTTTATGGAACATCATTTCTTCAAGTGAAACAAGTTGAAAATGCCACGTGATGCACTATTCTAGAAAGACCTCCTGTCGTCTCTTCGATGGTTGTATTCACCAGCCTCAGCACGTCTTACCTGGTAATGCATTGACTTTTGTTCCCATTTACGCCAAGAGGGTACATGTCTAGGAATTGTATTAGGTCTCAAATTGGTAGACTATTGAGTCAGTCCGTCTAAAATTTGGTCTCTGAGCAGATTCAAGCTCAACCCCATGGTGCATTCCTGGAAAAACTGTAAGTCTAAGAGGTTTTTGGAGGCCTTTCACACTACAGGACTATTGATGGTTGCCTTGGTGATTCTAGTTTTTTAAAGCAAGTGTTTGTTTTTTTCGCTCTCTATCTCTAACTGGCTGATTGTCTCTGTTCAGAAGTGCACTACTTCATTTGGCTCAGTGGTAGGAGCCAGCTGCTGGAAACAGTGGTGTCAAGCTGCCTGGGTTCTTATATCAGGTTGAACTCTTGACACCTGCCCTAAACCAGTGTCGGTCTCTAAAGCCTGGGTTAAAAAGAGAAGGCTGAAGAACGGCCAGTTACCTCATCTATAAAACTAAGCAAGCTATGGGAACTATTTCCCATTTTCCCTATTTGGTGATTGAAATGCTGTAATATGTGGGATCATTGGTGGCATCGGTCATGTCAGGTAAATAAATCCCAAGTAGCTTAACAATCAAAAGGACCAGTTTTGCTGGCAGGTGTGAACAAAATCCAGATACATGAATAACGTTTGTCAGACCCCCATATCCAGAGTGACTAACAACTGATACAATTTTGCAAGGTATAAGCTGAGCAATTTAGGATTAAGGGCCTTGTTCAAAGACCCAACAGTGGCAACTTGGCAGTACTGAGACTTAAAGCCTTGACCTCCTGGCAGAGATGATGGCTTGACTGTTTGAGTGGCTTAAGTGCGACATCGACTTCAGACTCAACTTGCCATGTACACCATAATGCATTCTTGTGCATCGAGCTTGGAGTTGGACTCGAGCTCAATAACTTTAGACTTGACTTGGACTCGAGTACAAGGACTTTGAGACTTGACTTGGACTCGGGCTCAGTGACTTGAGACTTGACTTGGACTCAAGCTCAGTGACTTGAGACTTGTCTTGGACTCAAGCTCAGTGACTTGAGACTTGTCTTGGACTCAAGCTCAGTGACTTGACACTTGTCTTGGACTCGAGCTCAGTGACTTGAGACTTGTCTTGGACTCGAGTTCAGTGACTTGAGACTTGTCTTGGACTCGAGCTCAGTGACTTGAGACTTGTCTTGGACTCGAGCTCAGTGACTTGAGACTTGTCTTGGACTCGAGCTCAGTGACTTGAGACTTGACTTGGACTTGAGCTCAGTGACTTGAGACTTGACTTGGACCTGACCCTTAATGAAACCAGACTTGACTTGGACATGACCCTCAATGAATTGAGACTTGACTTGGTCAATGACTTGTGACTTGACTTGGACTCGAGTACAAAGACTTTGAGACTTTACTCGAGCTCAGTGACTTAAGACTGGACTTGGACTCGAGCTCAGTGACTTGAGAAGTGACTTGGACTTGAGCTCAATGACAAGAATTGACTTGGACTCGAGCTCAAAAACTTTAGACTTAACTTAGACTTGAGCTCAATGACTTGAGACTTGCCTTGGACTTGAGCTCAAAAACTTGAGACTTGACCTTGCCCCGAGCCCAATTACTTGAGACTTGACTTGGACTTTCAAAAAACTGACTGTTGAGCACTGCAGCTTCCTGGTCAGTAATCCAGTACCTTAACCACTATAAGAAGTTATAGTATCTTGAGTCGGATTGCTTATGATTATGAAGAGCCAACAAGGGGTGATTAAAGAGGGGTGAATCAAATGGCATTTCCAGCTCAGGCCATAAGTTCAAGTTATGTTTCATGAATTTCGAATACCCCCAGGATCTGTAAAGCACATAAAAATGAATAAGGCCCTAATGTTACCTACTTTATCCAACTGCCAGATCTTTCTGTGTGGGCTGCTGCAATACAACCTCTCACACGCAGCTCTGAGGGTGGTCCAGCCGGACAGATTATATCAAGCAGACATATACCGGGGTTCAGTTCAGAAATATCCTATCGTTTAGCGCAGCCACACACGTATTCACAAATCCAGCCACGCAGGTGTGGTGACCTTCGCAGGTGCTCTGCGTTGGCAAAACAGAAGAAAGTTCGAGGGGAATTTGCGCTGCCGGAGGAGGTCATGGGAACCAGAGACTGAGAGAGGACTCCAGGAAAAGAAGGCATGCTCGAAGAAGTGCGACCCGGTCAACAATGGTCCCTTTTAAAGGCACCAACTCTCAGCGAGTCACCAATCAGTGGCCTTGCGGGAGAGCTGATGACTGGCCACTTATTCAAAGGTCAGATCTATATAAGTATGACTCACTTAGACACACTTTCATCTTTCAGGCAGGAAGCGGGGGTAATCTATGCCGTCTGACAGCAAGGAAGCCTGAGAATCGCAGGGCGGCTATTGAGCCACTCCATTATGGAGCCGACTGAAATAGCCTGCTCTTTATGCTGTGTTTATTTCCAAGCTGTCTCGCTTGTTTGCTGGTGTCCACGCTTGAACAAGTCCTCAGATTTATCAGGCCTGCAAACTGTCCATGGACGCATCTTCAATCGTCTTAAGGATTATCACCAGGCACTTTCATTCACTTAGTTCACTTGGTTGTACCACAGACTTCATTGTCAAGTCAAGTCAGATTTATTTCTATAGCGCTTTTTACAATGGAGCATTGTCTCAAAGCAACCTTACAATTTTAGATTATCTTCTAATATCTAAGGCCAATCCCAAATTGGTCAAGCCTAGGGTGACAGTGGCAAGGAAAAACTCCCTAACCATTATGAGGAAGAAACCTTGGGAGGACCAAGGCTCAAAAAGGGACCCAACCTCCTTGGGATGATCAATGTAAGAACAAAACTAATTGATCTAATCAAATAAGTCTTATAGTGATAGTTCAAATAAATTGTGCTATCTTAGATTACAGAGTTCCACCTCACAATGGAGGACAAACACATTTCCTGCATTGCTCATGGGTCCAGATTGATTTCAGCTTTATGACATTGAGTGCGTTTACATGCACTTAATAATCCGATCATAGTTTCTGCAGTTGTAAGATTATTCAAATGATCGTGCATACAGGATACTCCGATCTAGAAATCAGATTAAGTAATCCGTTAAAGAGAGCTGGATTTTACCCCAATAATCAGAGCACTAATAGCATGCATACCAGTTATCTGATTTCAAATCGAATTTGGCAGCTAGCGGAAAAAAACATGGTTGCCAGGTCTGCCTATTCTTAGAGATTTCGCTTCTTTTGGGCTTATTTATTAGACTGGATGGGGGATTCTGTGGTGGGATCTGGCAACCCTGGAATTACACGCTGCACCCGCTAAACGGCTATCCAAAACTTTGTGGAGACTCTGAAACACAATACATACTCAAGAAAATGTATTTAAAATGATTTAATATTCAAAATTGAAGTTTACATCACTTATTCCTGTGAAATTATTGGCTGGTTCCAAAGTAGAAATTATTGCCTGGGTAATGGAAGCCCTGAGGTTTCCTATTAACTGATTACTCAAGTGCATATGTATACTCCTTGATCGGATTACTGACAAAATCAGATTTTCTGCAGTTATTGGATTATTAAGTGCATGTAAACGCACTCAGTCACAGTGTATAGTTTATTTAGACGGGTCAAAGAGGTGCATTTTTGTGGCTGAACTTTGGGGGCACTGCTGTACAGTGTCTTCCTATCCTAGCTTGTTGCCTCTTGTTTGACATACACCTCCATGATTATGAGACTCTTCTCTGCCAATCAATCAACAGACTCCCAGTTTTGTGACTGATGCACCTGCAGTTCATTGCTTGGCCTCTTTGGAAATCAGTTAATTGCCCCATGTTGTGAAATATCACACTAGAGGTACTACATTACTACAGAGCTTCATGTTTCTCCTATATGATACATCTCCTGTATACAATATGTGTAAGCATGAGTATATAGAGTACTGTGCAAAAGTCCTAGGCCACATTTAGATTTGTAGTTTCAGCAATGGTATAGTGATTATATATAACATATTGTCAATGATTTGACCCCAAAATTTCAAACTTGGATTCGTCACTCCATAATACTCTTTTCCACTGATCTTCATTCCAGCCTTTGTGAGCTGTAGTATATCTTAGCCTGTTCATCCTTTCTTGGCTGCTTGGTTTCTTGACATAGCTAATCTAATGGTGGCTTAAGACTTTCCCACAGCATTGTAGAAATCATATATTTTGGCCCATTTTCATGCATAGATTTCCAAACATTTTGGGGTTAATAAATACATGCTGTGTGAAAAAAAAAGTTTTGACACCATTCCAGGTGATCCATAGTGTGTTTGTAAGTGCTCAGAACTTATTTAACTTGTCAATGGTTCTCTAAAAGGTGCAGATATATTTCATTCACGTTCCCTGCAGAGCCTGTAGCCACTGATTAACACCGAGAGGAGGTGGGCGTGTGCATCTCCCTGCATGTGTGAGGTGGAGGGAAAAGGAGGCTGTGTATTTTTGTTTTAAACCAGCAACCCAAGAAAAACACGAAGGCAGCATTGCTTGTGTCGACGCTTACTGATCGTCCATATGGACAGCATACCTCTGTGGAGGTACGAGGCCAAGCAAGGGGAACAAAAACAAAAAATCAATAATCACGCTAGACAATGGCGACTCAGGGTAAACAAAATATTTCAGGCAGGAATGTAGGGGTAGGAGGGTTCAGTCGTTTGCGCTACATATTTTTGTCAAAGGCCGCCACTGTTGCTCTTGCCAAGAACCGCATTCCACTTTGGGCTGAGGCGCGTTCGTTCCTTATACGTTAGAAACGTCCCACTCCTTACACTGTAAGGCTTTCAAGGGTAACAGAGTCCATACATCAAGCCACTGGCTGCCAAAGAAAACTTAACCCATGCCACAAAAAAGCCCAGGATCTGTTTGATCACTTCACGGAAAGATCTTAATACTTTCTCCTCTATGTGAGTAAGATGGATCTTATTAGTGTGGCAGTTTGCATCAGGGTTTCATTAAACAGCGGCAACCTGCAAAAACTTTTGATGTGATTCAGAAGGGTTAGGAAAGAACCTGTAAGTGTGTTATAGAGAGATTGCTGCTAACCTCCAGTACTGTGCAAAAGCCTTAGGCATTCTATATTTTTCAATTTCTTTTATGCTTATTCTTTAAGTTTTAGTGGTCACTTCACTTTGTAGTTCTACAGTTACAGATTGTAGTCCATCTGTTTCTCTATATACATTATCCATCCCTTTCATTCTGTTCTCAAATGGTCACCATTTGATCAGGTAGTATTTGGGTGGTGGATCATTCTCAGCAATGCAGTGACACTGATGGGGTTGGTGATGGTATGTTAGTGTGTGTTGAGCTGGTACGATTGGAAAGGACACAGCAGTGCCGCTGGAGTTTTAAAACACTATTCACTGACTGTTCTCTTTATTAAAGACATTCTCCTTATTCTTCTTGAAACTCGGTATAGATTGGGAGCTCTACTAGACCTAGAATTGAACCTTGTGGAAGGGAAGTACAAATTCACAGGAAAACAGTACTATGAATAGAATTTATGAATAAAATTAGACCTCAGAAGCTTTCAGAAGACCTCTACTCATTTTCAGAAAGAGTTATAACATCTGTTGTGCCTCAGAATTGAACCCTGTAGAAAGTATTTAGCAATTTTAGAAGAGCCATACATCATACATCAGCATAGGCCAATACAATCAGTATAGTGTAAACCATACTACACAGAGAATTAAACCTTATAGAACACCTTATTGATTATAAGAAGAAATCATGCTACTAGTGTAATTCATAGATATAACTGGACCCAAATTAAGCACTTTGGATTGATTTTAGTATTTTTTTAAATAAAAATACAAATTAATTTAGTTTGTGAGCAAAACTGGGCCCAGGACTGAACCTTGTGGTATGCCTTCAGTCATTTTCAAAGGAAGTCATGGTGACAGTATAGGATGTGAACAGAACTGGACTCGGAATTGAACCTTGTGAAATGGTTTTACCTAATTCCTATGAAAAGAATTAGATGTTAGATTGAACCTTGTGGAATGCCTCTACTCATTTTCAAAAAGAGCCATTCTAAAGTCCTAAAAGTAGATAAAGAGAATTCAGTGAAACAAATGAGACAAAAATATTATACTTGGTCATTTATTAATTGAAGAAAATGATCCAATATTACATATTAGTGAGTGGCAAAAGTATGTGACCCTTTGCTTTCAGTATCTGGTGTGACCCCCCCTGTGCAGCAATAATTGCAAATAAACACTTCCTGTAACTGTTGATCAGTCCTGCACACCGGCTTGGAGGAATTTTAGCCCATTCCTCCGTACAGAACAGCTTCAGCACTGGGATGTTGGTGGGTTTTCTCACATTAGCTGCTCACTTCAGGTCCTTCCACAACATTTCGGTTGGATTAAGGTCAGGACTTTGACTTGGCCATTGCAGAACATGAACTTTATTCTTCTTTAACTATTCTTTGGTGAAACGACTTGTGTGCTTAGGGTCGTTGTCTTGCTGCATGACCCACCTTCTCTTGAGATTCAGGTCATGGACAGATGACATTTTTCTTTAGAATTCTCTGATATCATTCAGATTTCATTGTTCTATCAATGATGGCAAGCTGTGCTGGCCCAGATGCAGCAAAACAGGCCCAAACCATGATACTACTACCACCATGTTTCACAGATGGGATAAGGTTCTTATGCTGGAATGCAGTGTTTTCCTTTCCCCAAACATAACGCTTTTCTTTTAAACCAAAAAGTTCTACTTTGGTCTCATCCATCCACAAAACATTCTTCCAATAGCCTTCTGGCTTGTCCATGTGATCTTTAGCAAACTTCAGATGAGCAGCAATGTTCTTTGTGGAGAGAAGTGGCTTTCTCCTTGCAACCCTGCCATGTACACCATTGTTGTTCAGTGTTCTTCTGATGGTGGAATCATGAGCATTAACATTAGCCAATGTGAGAGAGGCCTTCAGTTGCTTAGAAGTTACCCTGGGGTCCTTTGTAACCTCACCAACTATTACACGCCTTGCTCTTGGAGTGATCTTTGTTGGTTGACCACTCCTGGGGAGGGGAACAATGGTCTTGAATTTCCTCCATTTGTACACAGTCTGTCTGACTGTGGATTGGTGGAGTCCAAACACTTTAGAGATGGTTTTGTAACCTTTTCCAGCCTGATGAGCATCAACAACTCTCTTTCTGAGGTCCTCAGAAATCTCCTTTGTTCGTGCCATGATACACTTCCACAAACATGTGTTGTGAAGAGCAGACTTTGATAGATCCCTGTTCTTTAAATAAAACAGGATGCCCACTCACATCTGATTGTCATCCCATTTATTGAAAACACCTGACTCTAATTTCACCTTCAAAGTAACTGCTAATCCTAGTGGTTCATACTTTTGCCACTCACTAATATATAACATTGGATCATTTTCCTCAATAAATAAATGACCAAGCATAATTTTTTTTGTCTCATTTGTTTAACTGGGTTCTCTTTATCTACTTTTAGGACTTGTGTGAAAATCTGATGATGTTTCACGTCATATTTATGCAGAAATCTAGAAAATTTATAGAAAAGGGTTCACAAACTTTCAAGCACCACTGTATACTATAAGCAGAAGTGGACCCAGAATTGAGCCCTGTGGAATGCCTTTTGTAATTTCTCAATATAATATTAAATATATAATATTAAAATATTAACATAATACAAATTATATTCATATAATTATATAATTACACTTTATTATTATTATTATTATTATTATTATTATTATTATTATTATTTATTAATAGACTAAATAATGGCAATATCCATATTTTTTATTATTTTATTCAATATTTTATTTATTTACACTATTGTCTTATATGCTATAGTTTTATCTCTATTTTATTATACCCTTCGTAATATTACAAAACATTTATTTAGCTTCTGTTAATTTAAACTATTACCATAAACCCATTGATTGTTTTTATAATATTTATAATGTAATTGCAATGTACATATTCAATTGTAGATTATGAAATACAGCCATTTTGCAGTTGTTTACATTGAACATACAACCTCCAGTCCTTGCCCAAAGGTCACACATAAGGAAGTTGGATTTAATCACGTGGACTTTTACTTTTGTTGTCAGGTCCGTGCATAAGCGTGCTGGAAGATATCACTGGGCTTGTGCTTAATGAGATAAGGAGAAGACACTCAACCGTGCTACCAGCACGAGTGGATTCGTTTTTTTTTTTTTTTTCTAACACTTTGGTCCTGCCTCCATTCTGCTATGCAGCATTATTTAGTGGAGCACAGAGGACATCCCAATCATCACTGTTCTACATGTGCTGTTAGAAAAAAGAAGAAAAATGCATGGGTATATCTGAGTGGTCAAGCTCCATTAACCCAGGCCCAATTAGAGAAAAAGCTGAGTGCAGTACCACAAGGTGATGCTTTCATCAGCTGCTCGATATTAAGGCTCAGAAGAGACAATCAAATCCCTTAACCAGCTCTGTTAGAGATCTCAGGGGTGTTGGGATACATAAACCACTAACACTAACATCTACCATTAAAACCTCTGCCATGATTAACCACAGTACGATCTAAAGGGATGGCTCATTATGTTTTATAGATTGGATCACATGACTGCAGACAGGTGGTAAAAAAAACCAGCAACAGCATTACCCACTTGCACCACCATGCTACCTCTCAGATATATCAACACTTAATTGAATCTGTTTGTAGAAGATGGACAGTTCAGAACCTGAGGAAGCTTTGTGATGTAATGACAAGTCCAACAGTCCAATACAAACCATACAAAATAAATGATGTGTTTGCTTTTCCTCTCTAGTGCATCATACAAATACAAATCATAATCTTAATTAGATTAAACTATGCCCTTGTTCACCTATCCTATACAGGAAAAGCAACATGCCCATCCAAAGATGGCATCCCAGTAACACCTCTGGTTTCCATTGGATTTAGCATGGAACTTAAACTTGATTCTGGAACTTAAACTTGATTCATTGACCCTTTTTTATTTGGATTTACAGTACTGGGCAAAAGTCTTAGGCCACCATTAGATTTGTTGTTACAGCAATAACATTGTCAGTGACTGGACCCAAAAATTTCTTGGATTCATCACACCATAATCCTCTTTTCCACTGGTCTTCATTCCAATCTTTGTGAGCCATAGCATATCTTAGCCTTTTCACCCTGTTTCCCTTCCAAAAAAAGTGGTTTCTTAGCTGCTACTCTTCCAAAAAGTCCACTACTTGTCAAGCTTCTTTGCAGTGTACAAGGGCCAACCCCAGTGTATTGGCATCCCGATGAAGCTTCCAGATGCTGCTATTGCTTCAGTGTAAGGGGACATCACACTAAATACTTACCGCTTTAGCCTAAAGAGCTGTTTTTAATACTCCATACAAATATTTTTGGTTGTATTCTAATAAAAAACACTGCTAAATAATTATATGTGGTCATTATACCATTGCTAAAACAATGGTATATCTAATCTAACAGTGGCCTAAGACTTTTGCACAGTACTGTACTATATGTAGGTCTCTGTCCTGCTAGAAGATCCAACCATGACTTGGCAGAGGCAAACCGATTTTTATTTTAAATCCTCCAGTACTTCATGGTGTCCACGATGCTATGAATTCTACAAAGATTCCCAAGGACTTTCCGCCATACTTAACGGTGGGGATTATGTTATTTTCTGTATAATCATCTTTCTTTTTAGTCCAAACACATCTTAAGTCTTTGTTATGAAAAGCCTCTATTTTTGTCTCGTCTGACCAGTCAAAGTTTCAGTAGTGTCTACCAAACTCTAGGTGCTTACATTTGTGGGTGGATGAAGAAAAAGTGCTTTTTTTCTTCTCGCCATGCTTTCCTAAATAGTTTGCCATAGACATACGATCTCTTTGTAGGTTTGTAGAGTTGGGGGAACGTAACAAATTGCAACATTTCAAATCAACATTTAAATACGCAAAGTGATAAAAGTGCCGTACTGGTATTAAGTCACATTGTACAGCAAGCTAGGGCCACCAGACCTTAGAACATAGCATACAATCGTGCACACTGAGCTGTCTGAAGTCATAAATCTAGGTCAGAATGATAAACCGAATCCAGATGCTTGAGTGTGGTAACTGGAGCCTATAACATATCGCCATAATCAAGACCTGTTAGGAAAACCTTCAACAATCATCTTCCTACTGTGCGAAGGGAAATAAGCCCTGGTGTACTCAGAAGAATACAAACGGTGAAATATATGAACGGAATCGCACCCAGAATTGAACCTTATGGAACGCCTTTAGTTGAAAACAGATCTAAACCCAGAATGAAACCATGCCTACATTTAGTTGTGAACTAATTGGACCCATACTTACACCTTGTGGAACACCATAGGCATGTCTAGCCCCTTTTAGGGGTGCTCAAGTGAGCCCCAGCACCCCTAAAATTGTAGAAAAAAGTCATTTTTGTTGCTTTTTTTAAACAGAAGTTTGTCTCCAATAAGCTGAATAAATGTTAAAACCATAGAAAATATATGTCAGAGTATGTACGCAGTAAATCAATATTCATGAAAAAAATTAAATAAGAAATCAAAATATGACATGAATAATATTTATAGTAGTTAAAATACACGACAAACCTTTTCTAGTTTTCTAGTTAAAAGACAGATTTTTATATCCTATTATAATTTGTTATAAGTGTTAGGACCACAGTCATTAAAGCGAATGGGTGTTGATAAAATGGTTGATAAATGGAGTTTACCTTTACTTTACCTTTAGTTTAGCATTTGGTTCTGCTTCACTAAGGGGCCTTAAATGCTATGATGAATGAAAAAATGAACAGCAGGTGCAAATGGGAGATCTGCACTTGGTTGTTGTAAGTATTTATATCTGGTATCTCTTTCACTGCTGGATCCAGGTGAGTAGAAATAGTAAGACTACTGTGAGTGTAGTACCGATGTGTAGCGACTTACAGCTGATACAATCTTACAATCCAAGCAGTTGTGGGTTAAGGACCTTGCTCAAGGGCTCAACAGTGGCAGCTTGGCAGGGGTGGGATTTGAACCCTGGACTTTCTGTTTTTTCCGTTGCCGCTAAGCCACCATGTCCCATTATGACAGATTGGTGTCCAATCCACATGTTGTCTGGGGCCCCTGCCGGCCCTGACAGGGACAAGTGAGGACAAGATAAGGAAAAAAGATTCAAACAGATTATGAAATGCCAGACATGAAACAATCTCATCAATACGACTTATGGACCTCGTGGAATATCTTTGGTCATTTCGCACATGTAATCTTTCTTATTACCTCCTAATGTGGGTAAAACACCGAGAAGTTCAGTTAAATGGAAGAATTAAATGTACAACCTCCAATGCTGGCCAAGGATATTTCATCTGGACCATTAAGTACACGATAATCATTAAGCTGTACCGGTGAAGTCCTTCATCCAATAGTGCAAGCTAAGGCTCAATTAGGGTGGAAAACCAATTAGCAACCATTGATTAGACAGTTTAGAGCTTTCCGAGAGCTAAATGACCTTCCTTTTACAGCAGCCTTAAATATATACATATATGCATTTGTTTTTTATCAGTTAACCCTGGGGGAAAACATACTTCTGTTTGATGATGTTGGGGGAAAATCTACAACCTGCTACCTCAAAATTCAGCAGGGATTCTTATGAGTTAGGATTTTCATACGAGTTGGCTTGTTCAGCTTCGTATAAACTTGCCAGTGAATCAGAACACATGTGGCGGCTGGTGGTTTTTAAAATAGGGGAGGCACATGTGTTCACACATGATCACTTCATTTTACTGGCAAGCCGTAGCGTAGCCATAGCATAGGGATTCCTATATCCTTCCAGAGTAGCTGCATTTAGTTGCATTGCCTCATATGAAGCTGTTTTACGTAATAACGCATTTTGTTTTTTTCATTCATATATTCATTTTCTTCTCTGCTTAATCCTTGGTCAGGTTCTCTGTCTAGGGTTGTTCCTGCCTTGAGCCCTGTATTGCCGGCAAGGCACCAGCTTTCCCTTGGTCCTCTTGTTTTTTTTAATCTTTACAAATTGTAAATATTCTAAATACGTCTGAAGAATTAAAGGTGTTTATTGAGAAGTTTGAGAAGTCAATCAATAAATCATCATAAGAGAAGCCATGCTTCAGAGAGGGCCAAACAAAAAGCATTCAATAAATGACCAATAAATGCAGAGATTTTTTTTTCCTGTGCACACCCACCTACTGTCGGTCCTGGGGGTGTCTCAAAATGACATGGTCAAAGCCATTTGTCCAATTAGCATTAGTCTTTTTAATCATACATGATTTCTCCACAGACTTCCAGAGACACATGGACTTCAATGAGTGTCTATTAGTGACTAATGCAGTTATTCAAGTGGTCAAGTAAACAGCAAACTCCGATTTCTCAGATTGGATTAAGGCCTAGAAATCAGATAGCTGGATTTCTCAGCACATGTATACCCTTACTCTGGTTTCAATCTCAGTCTGCGCATGCACTCAGACATAGCAGAACAAAACTTGGTTGCCAGGTCTGCTTTGTATCTCTTTGGCTTGTTTCCATAGACCTGGTGCTTGTTTCTCACACAGGATCTCTCTCTTTCTTTTCTAGTGTTTATCCAGAGTCAATGCAGGGTCCGGAGTAAATTCCAACCGGTGTACCCGGTGGCCCAATCCACACTGTAACCAAATAACCTAATGCATGTGTTTGGAACGTGGGAGGAAATCGGAGCACCCTGGAAAACACGTGGCGGACATGCAGTCTCCTACAGGTTGGAGTCTAAGGTCAGGATTGAACCAGGGATCTTTGTGGGATCTGGCAACCCTGAAATTAGACAGCATCCGCGGAACGGCTACCAAGCACTTTCAGGGAGACTCTGAAACATGGTATATGCTGGAGAAAATTAAGAATTTGATTATTTAATTGTTGAAGTTGATTATTTAATAAGTTTGAAGTTTACGTCAAATCATTCTGTGAAATTATTGGTTGGTTACAATGTAGAAATCTGATTTCTGCCTGAGTCAACTGGTGCATGAAAACTTGTTGATCAGATGACTAACAAAATCAGATTTTCTGAAGTTATCAGATTATTAAGTGCAATTAAACGCACTCAGTGTCTGGGAGTTTAAAAATTGCTGGAAGGAGATTGAGTGTAATGAATAAACAGTGTGATATTGCAGTGAGATATTTGATCATGTGATATGCTTAAATATTTAATTAGTTAACCAACATTAGTTAACAGAGGCTAATAGACACTTTGGTAAACATTTGGTAACTGGACCTGTAGTAGCCTATTGGTTAAGGTACTGGACTCTGGACAAGAAGGTCCACGGTTCAAATCCTGCCACTGTTTGTCCTTGAGCAAGGCACTTAACCCACAATTGCTTGGATTGTAAGATTGTATCAGTTGTAAGTCGCTCTGGATAAGGGCGTCTGCTAAATGGTGTAAATGTTAACATTGTATTACTGCATTTCAGTGAAATCCAAGGGAAGTGGGCTTCCCATGTAGTCTTAAAGCAATCACCTGTGATCTCCACTCTCACTTTGTTCCAGGGCTTGTTGACACAAATCTTCTTGTGAGAGTCATCGCTCCTGGATGGGAGGATCGGAGGCCCAGCAGTCCAATTTTGCATGTCAACCGATCTCCTTCCAGGATCTCTAGGCTGAGATCGTAAGTCATTCTAATGTTCTGACCAAGTTGACCCTCTCCAGGAATAACACCCAATGACGTTTGATACTGAATGATGCCCTTTAGAGTAAGGAAAGTGGAAAATGAAAAACATACGTCCATGTCTGATCTGAATCCTGAGATTCTCAGATGTTACCATATCATCTGTCTTCTTTGACGTTTGCTAGAAGTCTCGATACTGGGAAACGCCGTTCTGTCAGTGGTGCCCAGTTCATTTCTCATGGTCCAACCCAAATTTCCGGCAGTAAACATTGCAGATTGGCAATACACCTTTGCTCGAATCTACCCCACATGCCCTGTGAATCGATAAATTAGATTGAGGCACTTTCCGGGTCTTTCTTACTCAGCACGTGTGTTTATCCTTATATGCGAGCGCGAGCGCTGATCTCCCAGAGGCATTATTTCCATCCGCTCCATAACATGTGGAAGTGCTTAAACGTATATGCGCACACATCCACGAGCGCAAAGAGTGCAGCCAATCTCCGACTGTCACAGCACATTTATCTTCATCCTCCATCCCAGTGCGCAATATACAGTGATCCCTTTCACAGATGTGCTCTGTCCTAACAAATCCAACAGCAACTTTCAGGAACCTTCGTTCTCCTCGTCTATTTCGCTCTCTAAGTTTTACTTGTTGGAAGCGTTCCAAGTGCGGAACATGCACTAATACGTACAAGATGTGTAGCCAATCCGAAGAAGCCTCAACATTAAAGAACAATTTGAAACAAATGCAAAAACTGAAGAATTATGGTTCCCAGTATATGAAAACTAGGCTTTGTATTGTTTGGAGGAATAAAGAGGATGACATGGGGAAGGAGCAGGAATGATTTAGACTTATACGGTTGCAGTAGTTTGTAAAGCCTTTAGGATTACTTGGATTAGTTTATAAATCGTTTAAAACATGACATATTGTTCTTTTTGTATGACTTTATGTGGTCAATCCAAAACAAAAACTTATCCCACTCGTTTTGTTGCTTCGGGATCTGAACTTCTTGCAATGAACAATGAACAATGACTAAGCAATTCGTCAATCAATAAATGTGGGCGTTGGATGAACAAGAAATTGATCCAAAGTACAGTGCTGTGCAAAAGTCTTAGGCCACCATTACATTTGTTGTTTTAGCAATGGTACACTCATTGACAAAAAGATAGAAATATCGGATTGATGCAAAACTGCTACGGACTGGAACTGTGTCGTCTTTAGCAATGAATCCAGGTTCTGTCTGGGATCTGACGATGGTCGGCTTTGAGTATGGAGATCTCGTGTGGTGAGTGCTTCCATCATTTGCTGTGGAGCGACACTGCCCCAGTTGATGGTGTGATTATCTGGACAGCCATCACATACATTAATTGGTCGACCCCTAGTAGTGATACGAGGGACACTAACAATTCAGCGATATGTACAGGACATCCTGTGGCCAAATGTGTTGCCTCCAACTTCCAACTTGCATTTTCAGCAGGATAATGCTCGCCCCACACAGCAAGGGTTTCCCAGAAATGCCTCTGCCAGATTTTGGTGAGTGTTTTTTTTGTCAGTGACCATATAATGACTCAAAAAAGACCTTGCAAAAACCACTGGTGGATTATTATTTTGCACAAAACACAGGTAGTGTGTCCAGGTAGAGGTCCATAGTGTTTCTCTCCCCTTCACTGCTACAACAGGCTTCACTCTTCTAAGAAAGATTTCCTGTAGGTTGTGGAACATCACGTTGAGGTCAGGCACTAATGTTGAACAATAAGCTTTGACTCACAGTTGTCGTTCCAGTTCATCTCAGTGATGTTCAGTGCAAGTCTGCCAAGTTCTCCATCAATGCTGGCAAATAATTCCTTTATGGACTTTCAGGAAGCAAGGACAGAAAGTTGTTGAACTGACTGATGTAGAAACCTATTAAAATGCCATCCTGAGGTTCTTAGTATAACCCATTCTGTTGTCACTGTTTTTCTATGTAGATTCAAATATAGTATGCTTCATGTTCTGAACCTGTTAGCAGTGAGTCTGGTTGAAATTAGGAAGAACCATAATTAGAAGTGGTGTCCACAAACTTTTGGCCATATAGTGTACATCTAAACTATACACTAGTTTATTAGTGCAGCTCGTAGTTCACAGGGAACTCGCTCTGCTTCTGAAAATAACCTTATTTGAATGTACACGCATCCACACCCTGAACATTTCATAACGTCTCTTACCCAGTGATCTGTATCGGCAGCAGTAATGTATACGCTTGCTTACTATGACCCGGCACTTTTAAGGCAAAACATTAGACGAGCATGGCATGAGTACTGCACCGTCAGCATGGTGGTAGTTCCAAACCCTCACAGTTAGAGATTGTAGCTGTTAATCATCATGCACTAGCCCTTAATCAGTGTTGGGTTGGTTGCAACATGGATATTTGGGTATAAAGGTATGCTGAGAATGAGCCACCACCACCAATAGTATTTGGTCATTGGTGGGCCTGTGTTGGTCCCTAAACATTGATCGATGGGATGATGCAATCTTGTAAATGTGATAATGCACCAATTTGAAGAAGAACTAGGTTGCAACCATAAGCATATTATGTGCATTATGTTAAATTATGAAATTTGTTCTGACTTCAAACAAATCGGAGATCGAATGGCCTTCTGGTACCAATTAAGTTTGAATTCCGAGGTTCCACTGTACAGTCTTTCAATTAGTAGCCACCATGCCAGCTTCAATAACGATGGCCACATAAATATAATATGAACAAGGGCATAAATATCATTCCAATTTTTTGGGAGAAAAATAATCAGTGAAATTTCTCAAAAGCAACTGCTAAGGGGGACGCCAAAGGTGCTACCAAAAGTACTGTTGTATTAAAGGTATACACTGAAGGTATAGGCTACAGGTTTTATTTTGCTCAACAAGTAATACTAGGAATGGCCTGTAGTTGGCACACTATATCAGGGTGTAGTTTCACACAGGTGGTATGTTGTGATCTCATTTAAAAATGGTTTCAGTATGAATCTGTCACTTTAGCTTTATAAGAACATATTTTAAACTTTAAGTACAGTTATAAAGGCAGAGGAAATTCTTCAATGAATAACCAAACTAAATCAAACCAAATATTCTTCAGAAATATAAAAACAAACTATGGACAATTATGCAACCAAATGTAGGGCAATTTAAATATGTAAAATACTTTGTAATAGTATAAAATAAAATGTGTGTGGAGTTGGGTGATTGTAGGCAGTGGACCAAACCACTATGAAGGGGGAAATGCAATCGTTCAAAACATAAAAACGACATTTCTGCATCCATAATTAGCACATTATTTCCATGTATATTACTATATTTTATAAAATTGTTTTATGAAAGTGTATTGTACATATTTAAAATGCTATAGTTAGAGTGGTGTGAAAAAGTGTTTGCCCCCTTCCTGATTTCCTATTTCTTTGCATGTTTGTCACACTGAAGTGTTTCGGAACATCAAACCAATTTAAATATTAGTCAAAGACAACACAAGTAAACACGGAATGCAGTTTTTAAATGAAGGTAAATGAAGGGGGAAAAATCCAAACCTACATGGCCCTTTGTGAAAAGGTGATTGCCCCCTAAAATACTAACTGGTTGGTTCCACCCTTAGCAGCAACAACTGCAACCAAGCATTTGGATAACTTGCAATGAGTCTTTTACAGCATTGTGGAGGAATTTTGGCCACTCATCTTTGCAGAATTGTTGTAATTCAGCCACACTGGAGGGTTTTCGAGCAGGAACGGCCTTTTTAAGGTCATGCCACAGCATCTCAATAGGATTCAGGTCAGGACTTTTGACTAGGGCCACTCCGAAGAAAGTCTTCATTTTGCTTTTCTTCAGCCATTCAGAGCTGGACTTGCTGGTGTTGTTTTGGATCATTGTCCTGCTGCAGAACCCAAGTTCGTTTCAGCTTGAGGTCATGAACAGATGGCCGGACATTCTCCTTCAGGATTTTTTGGTAGACAGCAGAATTCATAGTTTTCCATTTATCACATCGCAAGTCTTCCAGGTCCTGAAGCAGCAAAACCACCCCAGACCATCACACTACCACCACCATATTTTACTGCTGGTATAATGTTCTTTTTCTGAAATGCTGTGTGTTACTTTTACACCAGATGTAATGGGACACACCTTCCAAAGAGTTCAACTTTTGTCTTCTCAGTCCACAGAATGTTTTCCCAAAAGTCTTGGGGATCATCAAGATGTGTTCTGGAAAAATTGAGACGAACTTTAATGTTCTTTTTGCTCAGCAGTGATTTTGGTCTTGGAACTCTGCCATGCAGGCTATTTTTGCCCAGTCTCTTTCTCATGGTGGAGGCATGAACACTGACCTTAACTGAGGCAAGTGAGGCCTGCAGTTCTTTGGATGTTGTTGTGGGGTCTTTTGTGACCTCTCGGATGAGCCATTGCTGCGTTCTTGGGGTAATTTTGGTCGGCCGGACACTCCTGGGAAGGTTCACCACTGTTCCATGTCTTCACCATTTGTGGATAATGGCTCTGACTGTGGTTCGCTGGAGTCCCAAAGCTTTAGAAATGGCTTTCTAACCCTTTCCAGACTGATAGATCTCAATTACTTTCTTTCTGAATTGTTCCTGAATTTCTTTGGATCTCGGCATGATGTGTAGCTTTTAAGGATCTTTTGGTGTCCTTCACTTTGTCAGGAAGTGTGGCTAGAGACAGTGAACTCAGGTGTGATAAACCATAGTTAAGTTACGTTTTAACAAGGGGGTCAATCACTTTTTCACACAGGGCCATGTACGTTTGGATTTTTTTCTCCCTTAATAATGAACACCTTCATTTAAAAAATGTTGTGTTTATTACCCATTTTTAAATTGGTTTGATGTTCCGAAACACTGCAAACATGCAAAAAAATAGGAAATAAGGAAGGAGGCAAACACTTTTTCACACCACTGTATGTTTACAATTATTATATTGGGGGGCAACACTCTGTTTTCCCCAGGAAGGGAGGAATGTGTTCCCCTGTCCCACCAGGAATATCAATGTCTGCCCCTGAATATCAATAAGCTGTTTTGATGTGTAACCCTGATTCCTAGTAAGAACTCTTCATTATATGTCTCAGAGAGTTTTTATTTTCCATTGCACTGTCACCACTGGATGCTTGTTTTGGGTCCAAACTCAGCTTAAGTTGCTTCAAAATCTGTCGTTTACTTTTACAATATTTGGCAGACAGTCTTATTAAGAGTGACTTGCAAATGAGCTGAGGGGTTGAGATTCTTGCTCAAGAGCCCAGCAGTGGCTGTTTGCAGTCTTTGGGTGTGAACTCGCAACATTCAGGTCAAAGTCCACCAGTACCTCTACCCCAACTCACCAATGCCCATTAAGAAGTTTTTCCCTTATGGTTGCTTGCGACTGTATAACAGCTTTGCATCAGGGTGTGAAAGAGGCAAACAACAGGAAGTTGGTTGTAACGTTTTCTTTTCTCTGGGTGGAGTTTCTCACATGATTTCAGCGCAGGGTTTATAGCATGTGGTTTCCTCCACGAGTGTCAATTTAGCTGTGCAAGCCCTTCAGAGATTTTCAGTTCATTTGAAACTACAGAAACTAGAAAAAAGTTTGCGGATAGTCAGAAATCCCAGGCAAGAACATGAACATTTGTATAGAGTTTGTCCCTCTTTTTTTCTGCTCTAACTGCTTTCGCTCTTTCTGCTCGATTTTGAAACATGTGGGGTCAGGCAGTGATGTTGGACAATACGCTCTGGCTTACACTTGGCAATCCAATACATCTCAGGGGTGTCTGGGTCAGGGCTCTGTGCAAGCCAGCCAAGGTATCCATCAAACTTGGAAAACTAGAGCAGAAAGTTGATGAACTGCCTTACCGGAGGTACAAAACCTATGAAAGTATCATATTAAGAGTCACTGAGGTATGCTTCATATTATAACACTTTTAGCACTGAGTGTGGCTGAAATAACAGCGATCACTTATTCTTATAGTGTGTCTAGATATTATTGGCCATATACTGTGTAGCAAAGAAAGATTTATCATTTGGCAAGCTGCTACAGTGTTCAAGCTGAAACTCCATGCAGTCTTGTGTACACCAGTTGGCTTGCAGTGCTGACACAACTGAAATACTGCAAGACCGGGTGATAAAAGTACTGAAATCTTGAGCCATAAAACTTCAGTGTTGAATGGGATTAATAAAAGTGAAATACACCAACTCACCAACGTCGTCCTGGAGGTAAACGACAAACAGTGTAAAAGGTTTAATTAGGTATCCAAAGTAAAAGTAGCTCGTTCCTCAGTAACCCAGTCGGTTATACGTTCATAAATACTGCATTAGAGAACAAAAAGCACGGACTCAGGAAATGGCTTTAATAAGGGGGATTTTGCATTGGGGATTATTATGTTTATGGTACACAGCAATAACAGAGATGAATCCCAATTAAACACAGTGGCAAGGAAGCTCGTGAATGCCTTGGCTCTCTGCAATAATTACTGTGAAAATGCATTCTGATCTTCATCCAAGTCCTAATAATAGACGCAGTCTGTGAATCAATAATACACCAACCATTGTGCGTACATGGCTTTATTGGAAACACTGATGAATCATCCTTAGTTCACCTCATATGACTGTAAATCTGTCAACCAACATCTGTTTGGGTCAACCAATGACCCGGTCAGAAAACATGCTGAAGGATCTATGATGAAGAATCATAGAGATACACCAATCTGGAACAGGCAACAAAAGTATTTGCTCAGTCGACAATAATACTACAGGTAAGCGCCATTTAATGTTTCACTTTAATGACTGCGGTCTTAACGATTTATAATAAATTGGAATAGGAAACAAAAACTTGTATTTTAACTCCTTCCAATCAATGTCAAGTCAGATTTATTTATATAGCGCTTTTTACAATGGAGCATTGTCTCAAAGCAACTTTACATGTTTAAATTATCTCCTAATATCTACATCCAATCCCAAATTGAGCAAGCCTAGGGCGACAGTGGCAAGGAAAAACTCCCTAAGTGTTATGAGGAAGAAACCTTGGGACCCGACCTCCTTGGGCGGTATAGCACTTTTTACAATGGAGCATTGTCTCAGAGCAACTTTTAGATGATCTCCTAATATCTACATCCAATCCCAAATTGAACAAGCCTAGGGCGACAGTGGCAAGGAAAAACCCCCTAACTCAATGCTGCAGATCCGAGAGCAGAGGCAGGAGGTTAAGAGCGGAAATCCATCATTCATGTGTATGTATGTGTGTAACTACCTTACCAGTCCTGTGCCCGCCTGCCCATTAGCTCACGTTTGGATTAGAGACTGTTTAACTCAGTTGATGCATTTATACAGATTTTGAGTTTGTGTGGCTGACTTTCCACTACTTATGGTGTTCGCAAGTGTATGTGCCTGTCCTATTGTAAGTAGTACTGTTTGGTTCCCCCACTACCTGTATATTCTTTCTAACCTATAACTATATAAACTGGTTCACATTCACTTGTTGAGTCTGGTTCATCTGGATCTTATGTGTTGTTTGTATCACTGTCCATCAATGCATTTATGGCTTTTGCCAAACAAAAGTGGTTTCAATCACTCATCAGCCACTCGTGGTATCTCTGACCCACTTACGTATCGTTTGCATGCAGTTTCCTTGGTTAAATATCCTTTATATTTACATTGCAGGACCATAAAAGGACAATGTGACTATGATAATGTCCGTTCAACATCCATTTCCATGTCCTATTTGACAGAACTTAATGCGGACGTTAAATGGTTCACACCTGTAATTGTTTACTGCTGTTCTCTGTAGGAGAAGGTATCCTGCAAAGATCACACCACGAGCATTTACGTGTATTCATTTGGCAGATAATCCAGAGCAAGTGAAACCAGCTTACAAGCATTGTGCCGGAAGGGGTTTGGTCTGTGTAGCATTTAAGTAATTAAGAACAATTAAGTAGTTATATTATAAAGCATTATAATAATAATTACATAATATATAATATAATTATAATAATAAGTTAAACAGTGGATTACAATTACAGAAAACAGTGGTGTAGGGTTGCGCTGAATACATGTTTATTCATTCACTGGGTAAATATTTGTTTAAAATATTAACTAAACAACAGATTGGCCAATCAAGGATGCTAATACCCCATCCCCAACTGAAGATAAATTCCCGTATGCCTTCTTGCAAGGGACAATCTAAGCAATAAAAACATTTCTCAAGGCCATTTCTCAAGACATTTCTCATATTGGCAGCTTGGATCTTAACCACCACTGTCCCAAAAGTAATGAGATGCATGCTGAAGGGTAAATGAGATACATGCCAAAAATATCAGTAGAGGTCCTGCACAGATCTCTACAATTTCCAAAACTACATGCTTAGAAGAATCACCCAGATGAAACAGAGTCAGCGAGTGAATGTGAACCAGTTCATATAGTTATAGGTTAGAGAGAATATACAGGTAGTGGGGGGACAATGGAGTACTACTTACAATAGGACAGGTCCATAGACTTACCAACACCATGTACAGATTGGTACAAATAAGTAGTGGAAAGTCAGCCACAGAAACACGAGGGACTGTGGTAGCCTAGCACTTAAGGTACTGGACTATGAACCAGAAGGTCCAGGGTTCAAATCCCACTACTGCCAAGCTGCCATTGTTGGGTCTTTGAGCAAGGCCTTAACCCACAATTGCTTGGATAAGGGCATCTGCTAAATGACATAAAAAAATAAAATAAAAAAACACGAGTAACTTACACAAAAAAGTCTCTAAACACATCAACCGTGTTAGAACAGCTAAAATACAGATTTTTGTTTCCTATTATAATTTTGATAATTGCTAAGTCCTCCATGGTTAAAGCTCACTAAATGGTGCTTACATATTAAAATGAAACAACCAGCCTTTCCAACTCAACATGCTACAGCGGGTGAATCTGTTCCAGACGGCATACACATTCATTCTGTGTCACTGCTCCATTCACATGCTATGATTTATGGGTGGTAATTACCTCACACTGTACTGTACCTCCTACACAAACGGGACTAATTACTCAGGCTGAACGTAATACCTGTTGGAAACCCAAAGGCGAAGAGACAAGGTTTGACAAAAGGGCGCCGGCACCACTGGTTGACCAATTACAGAAACCAGAAATGTATTTGAGCTTGTGTATAATTACAGGATCATCCACACTAAATGCAATTTTTTGGATGGTGAAAACGAGTTATTTTATTTGCCCTCTGTTTGATTTTTGCAAACTGTTTCCAGCAACAAAAACTCACTGACCAATCAGTGTTGCTTCTGCATCTCATGAGGCAGCTTCTGTAATTTCTCTCCACTGGAAGCCTTTTCTTACTAGACTGCATAAATAAGAATGAAAACGTGTTTTCGCCTTCATGTTCTTTTGCCCTCTGTTCCCTTTCCTCCTCGGAACCACAGAGCCATTTACTTATAGTTGTCTGAAAGCTTGGCGTGTAACCTGATGTGTAATTGGATAAACCTCCTAAATCAAACAATAAAACAGCCATAACATCACAGAACGCTATGTTCTTCTTTATATTATATTATTATATATTCTACTTTCTTGGGTGTTTGGTGCTAAAAAGCTCCAGTTTTGCCCCTCAAACCAGGTTGCAGTGAAACTCCTGATGCTTCTTCTGCCATGACTTCCAAAGTCCAAAGTTTGTTGGCACAGAGTTGGTGTCTAACATCTACATCTACAGCATTTAGCAGACACCCTTATCCAGAGCGACTTAATTGATACAGTTTTGCAGTCCAATGGGGTTAAGGGCCTTGCTCAAGGAGCCAACAGCAACAGCTTGGCAGAGGTGGGATTTGAACCCTGGACCTTCTGGTTCATAGTCCTGTACCTTAACCGCTAAGCTACCACATTCCCTCTAGCTAACTGTAGATTCGGAGGCTTGTTGATCTCCAGGTGCTATTATCTTCTGCCAATCTTGAGCTGTGATCCCAGGACAAACGTTTCCCCCTCTAGCCACCCTTATATCTATGTATGATGCCAGAGTACACTTGTATCCCCCATCAGGATGTTTTATAGCCATAGCCTGATTCAAGAAGGCTTCAGTCTCATTTCATTTGTGGGTTCTGTTACCATCTCCATGTTGATGTTTTTGTTTCTTTTGTATCTAACCAACTGGACGGTTGCTTAAGACTTGCTTAACTCTCCCTTTTATCGATTTTGTCCACAGGATGCTCTTACAATTAATGCAGTAATCTACTGGAGCTGTTCTACCAGTCTATTCTGATTAGGGTTAACCCTAACCCAGTATTGGTGAAGCACTCTTCAATGGGCTAAACACCGCAATAATCTGATTTAGAGCCAGATGACTCTGGACACACTTGGGACAGTGACAGCAAAGAGAATGGTGGAAAACTGGATAACTTCTGCTTACCCTTCCATATATCTAGGGACGCCTTCAGCAATAGACTCATTCCACTAA
This sequence comes from Ancistrus triradiatus, assembly GCA_025084515.1. Lineage (NCBI taxonomy): Eukaryota > Metazoa > Chordata > Actinopteri > Siluriformes > Loricariidae > Ancistrus > Ancistrus triradiatus. Next base: position 40,312 of record JAJAGP010000571.1, on the reverse strand, counting down.
GCTGCTCCCGGAAGTGCTATTGGAGAGCTTTTCTAACAGCCACTATACGGCTTAATAATGGTTCCTACCAGCAGGCTACCATTACCCCAGCCTCACTTCACGAAGAAGAGAAAACCTACCAGTATAAGCTCTAAGAACCACACACAAAGGTTTATGAACCACACATGAAGACTTGTTTAATGTTGAGTCTCTCTCTCTCTCTCTCTCTCTCTCTCTATCAGTATGTTTATTTCTTTTTTCATTTACAATTTGTAATTTGAATGTTATATTCATATTAGCTATAATATAATATTTAGTCATTGGATTCGAGTCCAGGTAGGCAGGCACAGTTGGCTATGTCTGAGGGAGGCCAGACAGTTTGGGGGATCATCCCCTATCGCTGCACTAATTAGCTCCTTCCCAGCACTGCAAAATACTACCAGTCTTGTTGTTCAGCTAATACGCTAGCCCACCAGTCCCAGGTTCAAGCCCCGGCAGAGCCTTCCATTATGTATTATTATTAATAATAATAATAATAATAATTATTATTATTATTATTATTATTGCTGTTGTTGTTACAACTACTATTATTATTATTTTGTTCTTATTTAAATTGAGTAATGTTTAAAATTACTCATTGTAAACCATTTATTATTATTATTATTACCACCACTACTAGTAGAAATAGTATTTATGTTGTCACTTTTGTTATTATTATGATACTCAGGGTGATTGTTGTATTGTTGTTGTTAGTATTACTATTATGAATATCATTTATCTGAGAAATGTATTGTAATTTTTCATAAAATATTATGAATTAAATATTGTGTTTGTTATTTTACTATTATTGTTGTCATCATCATTAATATGCTATCTTTTTAAGTTTATAACTCTAATTATTATTATTATTATTATTATTATTATTATTATTATTATTATTGCTGTTGTTGTTACAACTACTATTATTATTATTTTGTTCTTATTTAAATTGAGTAATGTTTAAAATTACTCATTGTAAACCATTTATTGTTATTATTATTATTATTATTATTATTATTATTATTATTATTATTATTATTATTACCACCACTACTAGTAGAAATAGTATTTATGTTGTCACTTTTGTTATTATTATGATACTCAGGGTGATTGCTGTATTGTTGTTGTTAGTATTACTATTATGAATATCATTTATCTGAGAAATGTATTGTAATTTTTCATAAAATATTATGAATTAAATATTGTGTTTGTTATTTTACTATTATTGTTGTCATCATCATTAATATGCTATCTTTTTAAGTTTATAACTCTCATTATTATTATTATTATTATTATTATTATTATTATTATTTTAATATTTTGCTCTTATCTAACCTGAGTAAAATTTGTCAATAAAATGTAATATTATAAATACTTTAAATATTTTGTATGTTTAATACTACTATTATTGTTGTTGTTGTTACAATAAGCCTTATTTTGATCAATCCAACTTGTGTAATTCTTTGTGTAATAATAATACTATTATTATTATTATTATTATTATTATTATTATTATTATTACTTCTGTTTTTAAATTCAGTAAAGCATACCATAAAACTATAAATTATCTGGACTGGAGTCCTATTTATTGATTAATCTATCTATCTATCCATCTATCCAACTCCATCTCCATCCTAATAATAATTCAACACCAGACCTACACAATAATGAGCAAAAGAATCCAAATGCCAGCAGTTAGTCTTTGGTTTTGCACTTTCATAATCACACTGATACTTCTGTGAAGACAAAAGCTGCAGACCGACCTGAGCTACAGTGACAGAACTGAAACTGAGGCAATCAATCACAACTACCTGTTGCTTGTGCTTTGCTTAAAGTAAAAGCAGAGCCTTAGAGCGAGTGGTTTGGTTTCAAACGAATACACAGATCGATAAATAAAAGAAGTCCACGTTTCCTGTTTGGATGGAGTTTATAGAAGGTTTGACTCAGGTTCAAATCCCAGTGCATAAAACGGAAACAATGGTTCAAGTTGGAGAAACGCGTCAAAAGATGAAACAAATAAATCCTCCTGGTGAACCCATGCAAACGATGATAGTTTCGTTAAAAACTGTTTAAAAGCTCGTTTAACATCCCGGTTTGAACCCTCCACACTCCTGCGTTTGGTCAGTTCACACAAAGCCGCAGCAGAACAAAGGAATCATCCCTGCTTTGTGCGCAACTTTGGGAGCGCCATCCTCGGAAAAAAGTTCCTCTAACATCCAGCTCACTTATTATTTGACTCGACTTTAGAATAAATCCACATAATATGATCCAGAAGAGTAAAATCCATTTTCTGCTTCATGTATTTCTCAGTCCAAGGTCCAAAAAAAGGAGAAAACAAACTTCCTGCGTCAGGATGTTTCCTTGGTAATGGAATGATGGCTCTTTGTCTTCACGTGCGGCCGCGGCACACGACACGCCCCATACTACCACAGGCCACGCCCACTAGATTGTACTGAGTCACTAGAGAGCTGCATACTTGTATACCGTGCATCAAATACTACATAATTCAGCAGTATAAGTCATAATGTATACTACACACTGCACCAGTTCATACTCCATTCTGCACCACATACAGCACCTTTATTTAGAGTGGAACCGCAGTGCAGTGGTTAGCGCAGTCACCTCACAACTCAGCAGACCCAGGTTTGGGTTCGGGTCGCAGCCAGGCCACTCCCTGTGTGGAGTTTGCATGTTCTCCCAGGGTCTGTGTGGGTTTCCTCCAGGTACTGTGGTTTCCTCCCACATTCCAAAGACATGTTTGGTAAACTGGCATCTATAAAGTATACCTGTGTGAGTGTGTGTGTGAGTGCTCTGCTATGCAGTGGTGCCCTGTTCAGGGTTGGTTCCCGCCTTGCACCCTGTGCTACCAGTTAACTCCAAAGTTGAATTTGTCAGGCCAAACGTGAAACTGATGGCTCATCAGCTGAAAAGGTTCAATAGTAGTAGAGATGTACAGTGGGGCAAAAAAGTATTTAGTCAGCCACTGATTGTGCAAGTTCTCCTACTTAGAAAGATGAGAGAGGTCTGTAATTTTCATCATAGGTACACTTCAACTATGAGAGACAAATTGAGAAAAAAAATCCAGGAAAGTCACATTGTAGGATCTTTTAAGAATTTAATTGTAAATTATGGTGGAAAATAGATTATTTGGTCAATAACAAAAGTTCAACTCAATACTTTGTACAAATAACCTTTTGTTGGACAATGACAGAGGTCAAACGTTTCCTGTAAGTCTTCACAAGGTTGGCACACACTGTAGCTGGTATTTTTGGCCCATTCTCCATGCAGGTCTCCTCTAGAGCAGTGATGTTTTTGGGGCAACATGGACTTTCAACTCCTCCACAAATTTTCTATGAGGTTGAGGTCTGGAGACTGGCTAGGCCACTCCAGGACCTTGAAATTCTTCCATCTTTCCATCTCAATGCTCTCACTGATGGAAGGAGGTTTTGGCTTAAAAATCTCATGATACATTGCCCCCGTTCAATTCTTCCCTTAACACGGATCAGTCCCGTCCTGTCTCCCTCTGCAGCAAAAAAACAGCCCCAAAGCATGATGTTTTCCTCCACCGCCATGCTTCACAGTAGGTATGGCGCAACTCAGAATTCTTCTTCCTCCAAACACACGGCGATTGGAGTTTTTTTACCAAAAAGTTTCTATTTTGGTTTCATCTGACCACATGATATTCCTCCCAATCCTTCTCCTGGGATCATCCATAATGCTTTCTGTCTGGCAAAACTTCAGATTGGGCCTGGACATGTACTGGCTTAAGCAGGGGGACACTCCTGGCACTGGCAGGATCTGAGTCCCCTCTCGGCGTAGTGTGTTACTCTGATGGTAGCCCTTTGTTACTGATGGTAGCCTTTGTTACTTTGGTCCCAGCTCTCTGCAGGTCATTCATCAGGTCCCTCCATATAGTTCTGGGATTTTTGCTCACCGTTCTCATGATGATTTTGACCCCACAGGATGAGATCTTGCATGGAGCCCCAGATCGAGGGAGATTATCAATGGTCTTGTATGTCTTCCATTTTCTTACAATTGCTCCCACAGCTGATTTATTCACACCAACCTGCTTACCTATTGTAGATTCACTCTTCCCAGCCTGGTGCAGGTCTATAATTTTCTTCCTGGTGTCCTTCGACAGCTCTCTTGGCCATGGTTGAGTTTGGAGTCTGACTGTTTGAGGCTGTGGACAGGTGTCTTTTATACAGATAACGAGGTCAAACACGTGCCATTATTACAGGTAATGAGTGGAGGACAGAAGAGCTTCTTAAAGAAGAAGTTACAGGTCTGGGCGAGCTTGTTTGCTTGTTTGTGCGTGACCAAATACTTATTTTCCACCACAATTTACACTTAAATTCTTTAAAAATTCTGCAATGTGATTCCAGGATTTTTTTCCTCATTTTGTCTCTCATAGTTGAAGTGTACCTATGATGAAAATTACGAACCTCTCTCATCTTTCTAAGTAGGAGAACTTGCACAATCAGTGGCTGACTAAATACTTTTTTGCCCTACTTTGTAGCATATTCAATTGAATATAGGTTGAAAAGGATCATCGTATTCTGTTTTTATCTATGTTTTACACAGCGTCCCAACTTCATTGGAATTGGGGTTGTACATAGAGCTCTGGAAACAATAAGAGACCAGAAATTATCAGTTTTTCTGCTTTTACTATTTGTAGTTACTATATGTGTATTCTATATGTGTATTCGAGTGAAATTTAACATTTTTGTATTAGTCTATAAATTACTGACAATTTCTTCAAAAATACTTATTTGCAGCAGTGACAAAAGCATTGATTCGCTGCAAATGACAACTGGTCAAGAAGATGCAATATTTTCAGACCTCAATTAATAATACAAATAATAATACAAATAAAAACAAGTCTATGTTCATTTTTTTAAACAAAACAACACTAATGTTTTAACTTAGTGGTTCAGAAATTACTTTTTCAATCACAGCTTTCAAGTGTCTTGCAATACTTTGCAAAAATGTTAGGCCACCATTACATTTGTTGTTTTAGCAATAGCACAATGACCATATTTAACATAATGTCAACGACTGGACTGAAAAATGTCAAACTTGGATTCTTCATACCAGTCTTTGTGAGCTTTAGCATATCTTACTTTTCACCCTGTTCCGGTTGTGAAAAAGTAGCTTGGCTGCTACCCTTCCCAAAAGACCATTCCTGAACAAGCTTCTTCAGACTGTAGAAGGATCATCTTGGCATCCCGATGAAGCTGCTATTGCTTAGCGTAAGGGGAGGTCACACTAAATCCTTACCACTGTAGCCTATA
>JAJAGP010000571.1:0-32500 GCA_025084515.1 Ancistrus triradiatus | reverse complement strand
ACAACCAATTATAATAACTGACTTTTTGAATTGACATGTTTTATTTAAATTACTTTGTGATATCATTACACTGACAATACAGTCTGTATCCTCTCTTTGAGTGGACCAGAGATTCAACCTTATTATAGCGGATCTGGAGGTAACGCCCCCCTTTCCACATGGCATGCTTAAGCACAAGCATACACAACAAATACATGTGATTGATACACACACACTCTCTCTCTCTCTGTCTCTGAGACACTTTTAATTACACACTGCCTAATTGGGACTACTTAAGCAACCTAGCGCTTGCATGTCTGCGCTAAATGCTATCTCTAGCTACCATGACTTACCTGCCATGTGCGGGGTTAAAGAGTACACCATTATCACTGTTAAAACATATGACTAATCCTGTTTTACAGCGTTTCCCAATAACAAGCAGTCAGGAATTTATGAGGCTGCTGTGAGGACATAAAACGGCACATCAGGGATGCGTTAAAAGAAAATCCTGCAAGAGGAGCTCAGTTCCAGCTGATTTTATTTCCTTCTGGAAAACAAAACAAAACAAACAAAAAAACAGACAACGTTTTTGTACAGAGGTCTGACAGGCAGTGACTTGACACAATTGGCTGGCTTGGAATTGTCTAGTCAAACAAAACAAAACAAGTGAGATATGGTAATGGCAAGACAAAACAATATTGTACACAGCATATTGCACGAAATGAAACGCGAGTTAAAAATGCATATAGGCCTAGTTTATCCCAAGAACTCATCAACAACAACTCTGAACAGAGGGACGTTTAGAAAAAGGTTTGCTCGAGTGCCTCTCGCGAACCTTGTGGCCGGACGAGCGCACAGTCATTTACCTATTATACAATCAATGTACATAGAAAAAAAAAACTTCACGCTTTGATCCCGCTCGCCTTAACCTGAATCGAAAGAACGCGAAACGCCAGCCGCCATGCTGGTACTGAAAAGTGTTCGATCAGCTACATTTAGCCAACGAGAGTAGAAAAAGGACGCGGTATCCTTGTACAATTAGGAGTGGGAGCGTGACTTTGTAGGCGTTTCGGAGATTCCATCCAGTGGTGTCAGAGAACAACGAAGGCTTGGCTTAGTAAAAGCACAAAAAGAACACAAGTCGTCGAAAAAGGAACAGTATTTCCCATTTTCCCATAAGGACACTGCTGCTTCCGCTACATACAGTCTCATTTGCATGGCTGGTGGAGAACTGGTGCTGTGCTGTGCCTTTAAGAAGCGGACACTGCAAACTGTAAACAGATTTTGGTTGCTTTGTACAAAAATACAAGTACAAAATAACACAGACGTTTCGTCTCCCGTGCTGGGGGGGATCGGGGGCGTTGAGGGTGGCTGCTAAAATGTTTCTAGCCCTTGTGAGAACAGACATGTGGCATGTGGAGACTATACAAGACTAGCTTTTTAACCACACACGCACACACACGCGCGCGCACGCACACATACATACATGGTACTGATGCCAGTGACACCTGGCAAGTCACACTGGCAGCAATAGACTATCCATCCCTTTAACGCATGGGGTAAGGAAACATAACGCAGTTTTGGCCCAGTATAAATACATGAATATAAAACGTTTTGCGCACAAAGTTAGAAAGACGGGACTGAGCAGGTTAAAAAGTCTAGAAAGAGAGCAGTAAGGACGCATCTCGGACGTGTTTGATTGGTCCTGATTTGGATTTGTAGTGTAAGAAATGGTGAACCATCTGAGTTGCGTAATAACACCTGACATCTCTTTTCAAAACGGGAAAGAAAGCTGGTGATGGTTTCGTTCGTTCAGTCTTAACCACGAGCTGCTCACAGGCCAAAAACCGTGAGTCGTTTCAGTCCTCACAAGTTCACACAGTAAGACCAGGCGCACCTTGGGTCCGGCTCGGCCTGGGTTCGCTGCCGTCTCGCAACCAAACTGCAGGCACCCTCCTCATCCGGAGAAGGAAGGAGAACGCGCAGCCTACTCAAACCCACATTCGTGTTAATATGAAACAGGTGGGAATGGGGCGCACGCACAGGCATCGGGTTCGACCTAGCCCCCCACCCCTAAAAGGAAAAAAAAAGCCTGCATGTTTCGCTCAATACGTGAACACGAGGTTGGAAATGGTGGATTCGAGCCAGTCCCCTAAAAAGAGCTCGCTCACCTCTGGGGTGCAATAGTCCGGGAAGTCGAAGTGCGAACCGGAGCCCGACTCGAAGCCGAAGTCTAAGTCGCGGTCCAGGCTTGTTGCGCCGTCGCTTCCAAAAGCGCCGCTCAAGCTGCCGGGGCTGGGATCCAAATCCAAAGGATCGTCCTCGAACTCTTCATCGGAGGATGAGTGCGTGGAGGAAGAGGAGGACGACGACGACGAGGAGGAGGACGAGGAAGAGGAGGACGAGTGCGAGTGCGACGCGGATGGGGTCGGTGAAGACGCCCGTGCGTCCTCGTACAGGCTCGGCGCGTCTCCACACTCGGTCAGAGTTGGGCTGGACGGCACGGACGGCGCGCTCGTGGCGGAGTGCGCGCGCTTGGCTGGTTTCTCAACTATCTGCTTGGCTGAAGATCTGGGTTTATACAGTGCATGATGATCAGCAGCCTGCTCGCCTTTCTTGGGCGTCCTACCCGGAGATTTGTTTGCGCCCTTCCTGGACGAGGAAGCCTTCGCCGTGGCGGAGACTCCCTTCTCGGACGATTTGCACGCCCCCACGGCTGGCTTGACCTTCTTCCTGGGTCGGTATTTATAGTCCGGATAGTCAGCCATGTGTTTGAGCCGGAGTCGCTCGGCTTCGCGGATGAACGGGATCTTGTCACAGTCGCGCAGCAGCTTCCAGCGCTTCCCGAGCCGCTTGGAGATCTCGGCGTTGTGCATGTCCGGGGACTGCTCCATGATCTTGCGCCGCTCGATCTGCGACCACACCATGAAAGCGTTCATCGGCCGCTTGATGTGTCCGGTGGGCGTCTTGCACCACGCCACGTCCAGCTTGTCCCCGGTGGCGCGCGGAGAGCCGGGGGTCCGAGACGCGTCAGCGTCCGCCTCCATCTCGGAGTCGGTGTGCAGCAAGTCGGGGTTGTTCGCCACCATGACCATACAGACGATCCTGCTTCTGAGTACTTGGGCACAGTTCGTGTCGGGCGCCAAAAGCGCCAAAAAAAAAAAAAAAAACAACGAATGAAACTGGAAAAAAAGTTTGTTTGAAAGTTAAGAGCTCAGCTGCCCGTGCGGCTGAAAACCAAACCAGAGCCGCTCAGCAGGTTCAGGAGCGAAAACAACAACAAACAGCGCAACTTTATTGGAAAGACTGAAAGCTCGTCAGCATGCTTCGTCTCAGCACCATGCGGCAGCTTTGAGCCACTGCGCTCTTTCATAGTCCGGCTCTTTCAGTCACCGCTCACACGTTTGAGATTTCGCAGAGCTGCGCCTCCGCTGCGCTTTATTCAGCGGCCGCAGCTTAATCCAGCCAATCACCTGCTGTCGCTAGCCTGTCTTTACCTCCCAAACCCCGCCTCTTTGCGCTCATTGGCTGAATATAGTATCTAATAATAATCGGCGGGTGCAATGAGGAGCTTTAGGTCTGACCTCATTCCTGTCTACACGGCAAAAATTGCTATTAAAGGTACAAGAAGGTTTTTTTGGGTTGTTTTTTTTAAAAGACCCTCCCTCAACAGGGGTTTACACAGAGAGTAAATCAAGGCTGTTTATTTACTTATTTATTACCGGGACTATATATTTCATTCAATGACATCATCGTATTTATTACAGATGACACGTGTTGGCTTGTTTTTGTCCTGTTTTATCTTATTAACGAACAGCATTTCCATTAAAGAAAGGTGTAGGATTTGATTTATTTGTTCATTCAACCTCTTATCAGCATTCACACCACAGGGCTGAGGTTACATCCATACTAGTCAGACACACCAGGGCAATTTAGAGACAACAAGTAACCTAAGGTGAGGTTTTATTTTATTTTATCTGGAACTACCCATGCTGAGACAGTTAGGACATGCACACTTCACACAGTTCGAGTCCGAGTTCAGGATCGAACCAGGGATCTCGAGTTGTGTGGCTAACTGCTTCCACCAAGTACACCAGTGTGTTTGTATTTATATTTAAATAGAAATAGATTTATATTGGCATTTATGTCGTTGTTTCATTTGAATTATGACTCGCTCATCAATGTCTTGTAATTATTATTATTATCATTATTATTATTATTATTATTATTATTATAAATTAACTGCTGCCTGTGTGGTGTTTGCATGTCTTTTTCTGCCATGTTCTCTATTACCTCCAATGTCTTAGGTTAATTTGGATCTCTAAATTGTCCTAGTTTGAGTGTGTCTGTGTGTGTGCTTGCACCCTGCAGTGGACTGACACCCTTTCTAGGCATGGGTGCCACTCTGAGACCCTTGAGCTGCTTGTTAGGCCCTACACCCCCAAACTAGGCTGCTTGGTAAGTGAATGAATGAATAATAATAATAATAATAATAATAATAATAATAATTATACATTCATTTAACTCAATAACGACTAATGTGTTTTCCCTGGCCTTCCTAAAGATAGGTTTAAGCCCAAAGCATTTTGTCTTTACTTATATTATTATTTTATTGACTTATTATGTGTATATACTATAGCAATGAGATGGCGTTAATCAACTTCCTGTGTGCATTGTAATACTATTTTGCTCTGATATTCATTCATTATTACTATTATTAACACTTATCCAAATTACATATCAAATTGTTGTGTAAAACATTGAATTATTCTGTTTTCCACCTTATTAAGCAGATAATAGCTGTTAAGTTTATTATCAAACTCCGTTTTGTAACCATATCTATGCTTTGACCATAATAAAATCATTTCCAAGTCATGTTCAAGCTGTTCCCTTCCCAAATCTCACCATAGTTTGGAGTAAAAACAATAAAAAAAATCCCACTATACTGAATAATATTTATCAAATCCTGTCATAGCACTAACCTACTATTTAAAGAGGCTACAATTAGGCAACGCTGTATGAACAGGACATAAAAGCCCCAAATAAACTTTATTCACTGTGGCCAAACGGGAAAAAAACATGAACTGCGTAACAAAAACAAGAAGCTCTGATCCCTTTCCCTCTCGAAATCCATTCGAAAATGCATTTTTGTCCACTAGATGTCGCAGTGTAGCCAACGAAAGCGCACACAAAGCCTATAGGGGCTGCATCTAGGAAAAAAACATACATCTGAATATGCATTACGTAATGCGGTTAAAGGAGGACGCGTGCTTGAGTCCTTTATTAAAAGCAGGTCTAAATCCGCCAGGTGTACTACACAGCTCGGAGTGATGAAATCATTCCAGAAATACAGTATATCATATATGTATTTAAAAAAAACAACTGTTTTTTGGATATGATGTTTATGTGGTGTAGCGTTTGTGACACTGTAGCATGACGAAGAGTCAAGAAGAACCAGGTTGTCATCTCATCCATTACAAGACAGCTGTACGCATGTGATTACACACACGGGACAGCACCCAGAGCGTTTGCACACAACACAGCACATGGTATAATTAGACAAAACAGCTGTAATACAATAAATGCAATAAGTATGCGGGCGGAATGGATCAGGCATGATGAAACTCACTTTGATGGTAAGCGCTATTTGTTGAAGGTGCTTCTGATTATAAAAAACAAGCCACAGTACAATACACAATCAGTACAACAAACCTGCTGATTCTGTTTTGAAACAAATGAGCAATCAATGAATTAATTTGTGTTCAGTAAGCACATCTCTGATCCAGAGCCCATACAGACAGCACTGAGCACATGGACGTGGCACACTCACTCACAACTATTGATAATTTAGGGAAACTGGTATGTCTTTGGGAGCTAGGAGGATACCAGTGCTTTGTGGGCAGGTAGAGAACATGCCAAACTCCACAGCCAAAGGTAATGTGTTGGGCCAATGTCAGCAATTCCACTGGGTCAGCACTGGGTGCCAATGATTGCCCAATTTGTGAAAAGCATTGAGCGACCCCTTTGAATGTTCATCAGACTTCCAGTCACCTTTAAATCTGATTTGTCACTGGTCAGGGTTGGGCGCCAGTGATGGCCCAACATAATATTGTTCTCTGAGCCAGCACTGGGCCAAATATATGATTACATGGATATTTGACATCTACTCACCCTTTAAATCCACTTTAACAGTGCTGGGATAAACTTGAGTTGGAGCAAAGTTGGAGCTCCACTGGGTCAGAGTTTGTTGTCAAATATGGTCCAAAATGTTGATTACATGATTGATTACATCAGACTTTAAATCCACTATGCCAGTGGCAGGACCAAATTGGGTCAATAACAGCATTTCCATTGGGTAGTTGCCAAGTATGGCCCAAGAAAATATTGTCTTTGGACCAATCATTCCCGTATGGCCATCAGACTTCCAATCACCTTTAAATCCACTAACAATGTTGGGACAAACTTGGGTGCAAAGTTAGATCAGTGTAGTTCCACTGTGGTCCTTTGGCTCCACCATTTGCCACATGGCCACCATACTTCCAGTCACCTTTAAATCCAGTTTTTCTGTGTTGGAAAAAGTTGGGCCATCATCAGGAATTCCACTCTGTCAACACACGATTGTTCACTGGGCAAACACTAGGTCAATCATTTCAGTATATGGCCCTCAGACCTCCACTCATCAACCCATTAAAGCCACTTTACCATTGTTGGTAAACGTCTCCACTTTGTTTGGGGAAATATCAGAAATTCTGTTGGTGGGGTGTATTCTCGGTGGCTGCAGTGATCCAATATAGTTTTGTTCATTGGTCAAACACTGGGACAGCCGGTCAGTTTTATATCCACGTTGCCAGTGTTAGGACTGACTTGAGTCAATGGACAATTTTCATTGAGGTAGTTGCCAAGTATGGCCAATGAAAATGTTGTTCTTTGGGCTAATAATTTTCTATATGGCCATCAAACGTCCAATCACCTTTAAATTCACTTTAGCAGTGTTGGGACAAAGTTGGGCTAAATGTCAACAATTCCGTCAGGCATATTTTGGTGGCTACAATGGTCCAATATTATTTAGTTCATCCGTCGACAGTGGGAAAACCATTGGATTACAAGGCCATCAGATATTCAGACAACTTTAAATCCACTTTGCCAGTGCTGGGACAAAGTAGAGCCAACATCAAGTTCCACTGTGTCAGTGTTGGGTGCCAGTGATGGCCCAGCACATTTTGGCCAATGCTGGGTGACATAGCCATCAGCCTTTCAGCCACATTTAATTCATACTGGACAAAACCCGTACTGCAGTTGACTTACAGTTGAGCTGAAAGTTATTGGGTTAAGGGCCTTGCTCAAGGACCCGCCACCAATGGCAGTTTGGTGCTTCTAGGGTTAAACGTAAAACCCTTAGATTAGTAGTTCAGTGTCTTAATCAGTATCTTGGTAACGCTTTTAACTGTACAGTTAAAACTCAGGATTTAGTTCAAGGACTCCCAAGTGGCAACATGCTGCAAGGTTTGAATTTACAATCCACTGGTTAATAATCCACAGTCTCAACCACTAAGCCATTTTTCTCCTAAAGTAGTGATACATTTGTCTAAAGCAATCCTCAATAAGTTAATGAGTTAAATCAAATATTATTAGAGAAAGCTTTGGACCTCCAGTCACCCTTTAAACCCACTTCCAAAGTTGGGTCAGTGTAGTTCCACTGGGCCAAAGTTTGTTGCCAACTATGGCCCAACAAAATGTTGTCCTTTGGCCACACCATTTGCCTCATGGCCATCAGACTCAGTTACCACAAGGTATTTTTTAAATATGTGTAAGTATGAATCAGTATGTGTTTACTGTATATTCTTTGTCTTCACTGACCTGGCGAGAGATTTAAACCTCTTGCCATTGGTCCATCTTTTGCTTCTCCTTGCCATTTGAGACCCACCCACAAAACAACCTGGGAATACCCTGGTGCAGCTTTGTGAATCTCCCCAAGGAGCCTTAGTATTTTTAATGTCACCCCCAATACACTCATGTATTCTCTAATTATCTCCTCTAAGCCTCTATTGGCTAATAAGCTCTATATGGCGTTGTGCGTGAATCTCCCAGGCAGCTGCTTGCCCTCCAGCACAGGCAACAAACATTTACAAGCTCAGCATTTGTACAGAAGACATTCAGGTCGGTCCTGCACTGCTGACTGCACAGCCTGAATTTCAATTCTTACAAAACAGAGAGTTGTGTAAACTCAGCATGACCCGAAGACACAAGCCCGCGAGGAAAAGCAGGGCAGATTTCTTGCATTGCGTGGCTGATCCTGATCACTAATATCAAATACACAACCACCAACGCTAATTCTCTTTAATCACATTTGATCGCAAACACGTTTGGCCCTTGTTGCCATAGCAACCCTCTCCGGTTGCTACCGACAGTGTGAGGAAACTTTTGCTAAAAATTTCTTTCATCAATCCAAATAGCACATTCACACAAGTTAGAGTAATAATACATATTGGAAAAAACACACAGCTGCCACATTCAAAAGTTTTGGGACATTACCAGATTTCCTCGTGTTATTTGAGAAGCATAAGGTTTGAGAAGTGAAGTGACTTGTTCATTGTTTATTATATGATATATTTACACAGTGGGGGTCATAAGATTGAGACCACTAGTTGGAAATTATTTTATTTTTTATTAAACCATTAAATCAACTTTACCAGTGTTGGTAAATGGGTGTATTCTGGGTGACCACAGTGGTCCAATGTAGCTTTGTTCATTGGACAAACACTGGGCCAATGATTATTACATGACCATCAGACTTTTGGTCAGCTCTTAAAGCCATTGCTGGGACAAAGTTGGGTCAGTGTCAGCATTTTCAGTGGGCCAGTGCTGATTGACAAGTATAGCCCAAGAACGTTCTCTGCGCCAAGCTTTTTCTACACGGGCAACAGATATCCAATCACTGTTCGGGGCCAATGTGAGCAGGTTCATGGGGCATATTCTGGGTGGCTACAATGGTCTAATATTATTTTGTTCGTCGGTCAAACATTGGGAAAACCCTTGGATTACATGACCATCAGACATTCAGCCAGCTTTAAATCCACTTCGTCAGTGTTGGGACAAAGTTGGGCCAACATTAGCAATTCCACTGGGTGTATTCTGGGTAGCCACAATGGTTCAATATTATTTTGTTCATTGACCAAACGTTGGGAAAACCCTTTGATTACATGGTCATCAGACATTCAGCCAGCTTTAAATCCACTTCGCCAGTGATGGGTGCCACTGATGGTCCGGCATAATCTTGGACCAACATTGAGTGAAATAGCCATAAAATCTCCAGTTTTCACTAATTTAACACAATGTTTTTAAGTACAAATTATATAAGTAGCATAACAATTTGAGTGAAACAAGAATCTTTGACAAAAAGTCTTATCATTTAGTATGTTCCCATGACCAGCATCTCCTCCTCAGTTATATTACAGCCAATCGTGGCTGTAAGAAATTCCTGACCCGGCCCTGTGCCACCCAAGAGCCAATTATATTATAGTTATTTTAAAAACCTAATGGTAATTTTACTATGGTTTCCAAAGTTTCAAATAAAGGCTGTTATACACTGAATGTGATGCAAAAATATTTTGCCACCAGGTTCAAATTGTAGCAAAAAAATGGACAAGTGATGAAGACATCCCTATTGCTGAAAATGCGAATGCAGATTTTGGAAAAAAGAAAGGAGCATGGAATAAAAAGCATGAACATTGTTTGATTTAGGAGGTCTATCCCAACTACGCATCAGGTTTAAGCTTTCACTCAAATATCATTTATTAGGAATAATATTACTATTATTTTTATTAACATCCCGAACCTGAAAAGGTAAAATGGCTCTGTGATTCCGAGGAAGAGAGGGAACAACGGAGGGCAAAGCAAAATGAAGACGAAAACACCATGTTTTCACTCAGTCTAGCGCCAGGCAGAGCCAGACTGAAAATACAGCTGCTACATGAGGTGCAGAAGCAACGATTGGTCAGTCAGGTTTTGCCGCCAGCGACAGTTCACTAAATGTCGCATTTTTGGTGTCCGAAAAATTTCATTCAGTGTGAAGATACCATCATTACACAAATTAACTTCCTGTCGTCCGCACGAAACAATCGCATTCGGTGTGTAACATCCTTAAGGCTGCATATTTCTGGAAGGTTATTGAGGACTCAGCAAACACACTACATAACAACGGATCCCTCAGCCGCCCTAATAAACACTCGCTTTTTCTACATGAACAAAGTTATTGAAGCAATTTCCTCCGCAATTTGTACAGTCTATTTCCTCTGACCTAGATCCAGATTCATTTAGGCTAACTAGCCTGTGTGAAACCCCAATTCAAACTAAATACCCCGAAAATGTCCAAAATTGGAGAAGAAAGCACCGATCCAGCCTAATATAGTGCGCCGTGATTAATGTAAGCCAGCAATTTCTTTAAACGAGCTCTCAAGAATTTTTCCATTTGCTCTTCCAAAACGGAAGTTTTTCAGCTCCCACTTACTCCGAAGGTCACCCGAACCTCGCTAACTTGCCAGAGGCGGCCATTTGTTCAGCTCAGCAGTTTGCGTTCCCCTGTGAGTAGAGGACAGATGTAAGGACAGAAGTTCAGGAGCCAATGGCTGATCGCTAATCTCTCCCCAAGGTGCACTTCTCCACTCTGCGATAAATCAGGAGCTACGCCCACAGACGGTCCTGTTTTCAATGTCCTTATTAGGTTCACTTGGATGGAAAACTCCAAAGCCTACAGACTTCATAGTGACACTTAGTGACAGCCAAACAGCGTCGTTTCACGCCGCAGCGCAAACGTGCTATTTACAACCTAACAATGCCTGTTGTTACAGATCTGGCAGTTTCGCTGATAACTTGTAATTGTTTGGTGTTGCTGGCGGGCTTTGTTTTTCACTTCACAATAGAAGAGTGTAACTGAACTCAAATCCATGAACTCAAATGACCCTCATTCAAATATTATCCAGTTATATTAATTACAGTACACAGGCTCTCACCAAGATGAAGCAAGCTCAGAAAGGAGTGATTAAAGAAAATAAAACTATAAAAGTCCATTTTTATAGCGCTTTTAACAATAGGTCACAGAGGGGGTTAACAAAGAAACAAGTCTAGACCCCAAATGAGCAGCTAAAAAAGAAATGCTCAAGGAAGGAGCTTTGAGAGAAACCAGAATAGCCAAGTCAATACAGCCAATCCTATTTTTTCTTTAGTAAGCACTTTATCCTGGACAAAGTCACAATAGGTCCACAACTCAGACCTCAGGCTCTGGGCACAAGGCGTACAAACTGGACATCAATCCATTACAGGGCAAATAGTAAAGCCAATCCGTCTACTGGCATCTTTTTGGGAGGTGACAGACAAAGAACATACCAAATTTCCAACACGTTGTAACCAAAGGTGAATCTTGAACCCAGAATGGACCCAGTTGTTTTTGCCAAATTCTGACCCTACTGTCCGAATGTCGCGGCAGAAATCGAGACCAGGCAACGCTTTTCCGATCTTCTATTGTCGGATTTTGTTAAGTCCGTGCAAATTGTAGCCTCAGCTGCCTGTTCTTAGCTGACAGGAGTAGCTTTTGCTTCAAGGTGTGCATTCAAAGCTCATCGGTATACCTCGGTTGTAACAAGTGGTTACTGTTGCCTTTCTCCTCAAAAAGGCGTTTCACCCGGATATTTCCTCTTTTTCTGACCATTCTCTAGTAACCATGCCACGTTCAAAGCCATTTAGTCACAATTCTTTCCCATTCTGATGCTCAGTTTGAACTTCAGCAGTTCTTCTTCACCATGTCTACATGAATAAATGCACTGTGCTGCTGCCATGTGATTGGCTGATTAGATATTCGCGTTAACAAGTAGTCGAACGGGTATACCTAATAAAGTGTCCAGTGCATGTATAATGTGATCTAATACAAAGGTTCGGGGTCCTGGCTTTGCCTTCAGTTACTGTCTGTGGAGAGTTTGGTATGTTCTCCCCCATTGGTATCGACTGCCTTTATGTTACACTATAAGCGCACATTGTTTTGGCAGCATGGCAGATGTGACTGGTTCTCTAGCGCTCTTACTAATGAACTAAATGTAACAGGTAAACTCGTGAGAGAGGTCTTGATGAAATAGTTCAAAAAGAAGCCAAACGAACTTCATGTTACTTTACAATGGCCGCTACTATACTGCATACTACACTAGTATGTACTGCCTACTGCCCCCTGTACGTAGTATGAAGTACATTTACATTTATGTCATTTAGCACACGCCCTTATACATAGCGACTTACACCTGATACAATCTTGTGGGTTAAGGGCCTTGCTCAAGGACCCAACAGTTGCAGCTTGGCAGAGGTGGGATTTGACCCTGGACCTTCTGGTCTATAGTCTAGTACACAATGTAGCATAGTACTGCACTACCTGCTGTGCCACCATCACGTGACCATTTTAAGCGAATTTACCTCAAGCTTATCTTTTTCTAAACTTTATTTACTTTTTTTTTTTTTAATTTATATTCGGAGTTGGCAGCACTCCTTTCCAAAGCATTAACCACCACTATGCAATGCATGTTGTGCACAATGAAGATAGCTCCCCCTGCATACTAGAAACCGGTGTAGTACAACATCCGGGTATCTTCAGGGTACTACATATTTTCTTTTTGGTTGCATACTGCATACTACATACTACTTTTAGGCAGATGTAGTAGGCGAGTAGTACATGTACAGTGGGGCAAAAAAGTCAGCCACTGATTGTGCAAGGTCTCCTACTTAGGAAGTTGAGAGAGGTCTGTAATTTTCATCATAGCTACACTTCAACTATGAGAGACAAAATGAGAAAAAAAATCCAGGAAATCACATTGTAGGATTTTTTAAAAATTTAATTGTAAATCATGGTGAAAAATTAAGTATTTGGTCACCCACAAACAAGCAAGATTTCTGGCTCTCACAGACCTGTAACTTCTTCTTTAAGAAGCTCTTCTGTCCTCCACTCGTTGCCTCTATTAATGGCACCTGTTTGACCTCGTTATCTGTATAAAAGACACCTGTCCACAGCCTCCCACAGTCAGACTCCAAACTCAACCATGGCCAAGACCAAAGAGCTGTCAAAGGACACCAGGAAGAAAATTGTAGACCTGCACCAGGCTGGGAAGAGTGAATCTACAATAGGCAAGCAGGTTGGTGTGAATAAATCAACTGTGTAAGACATACAAACAGACCATTGATAATCTCCCCTCGATCTGGGTCCCATGCAAGATCTCATCCCGTGGGGTCAAAATGAATCATGAGAACGGTGAGCAAAATCCCAGAACTACACAGAGGGACCTGATGATTACCTGCAGAGAGCTGGGGACCAAAGTAACAAAGGCTACCATCAGTAACACACTATGCCGAGAGGGACTCAGATCCTGCAGTGCCAGGCGTGCCCCCCTGTTTAAGCCAGTTACATGTCCAGGCCCGTCTGAAGTTTTTTCCAGAGAACATATGGATGATCCAGAAGAGGATTGGGAGAATATCATGTGGTCAGATGAAACCAATAATAGAACTTTTTGGTAAAAACTCAACTTGTCGTGTTTGGAGGAAGCAGAATGCTGAGTCACATCCCAAGAACACCATACCTACTGGTGAGCATGGGGGTGGAAAACATCATGCTCTGGGGCTGTTTTTCTGCAAAGGGGACAGGACGACCGATCCGTGTTAAGGGAAGAATGAACGGGGCCATGTATCGTGAGATTTTAAGCCAAAACCTCCTTCCATCAGTGACAGCATTGAAGATAGAACGTGGCTGGGTCTTCCAGCATGACAATGATCCCAAACACACCGCTCGGGCAACGAAGGAGTGGCTCCGTAAGAAGCATTTCAAGGTCCTGGAGTGGCCTAGCCAGTCTCCAGACCTCAACCCCATAGAAAATTTGTGGAGGGAGTTGAAAGTCCGTGTCGCCCCAAAACATCACTGCTCTAGAGGAGATCTGCATGGAGGAATGGGCCAAAATACCAGCTACAGTGTGTGCCAACCTGGTGAAGACTTACAGGAAACGTTTGACCTCTGTCATTGCCAACAAAGGTTATGTTACAAAGTTTTGAGTTATTTTCCACCATAATGTACAATTAAATTCTTTACAAATCCTACAAAGTGATTTCCTGGAATTTTTTTCTCTCATTTTGTCTCTCATAGTTGAAGTGTACCTATGATGAAAATTACAGACCTCTCTCATCTTTCTAAGTAGAAGAACTTGCACAATCAGTGGCTGACTAAATACTTTTTCCCCCACTGTATGTAGTATGACATTTCGAATACAGCCAAGAATTTCTTTGTCAGTTAAAATGTACATGCTAGTTCTAGTTTAGTTCAGTGCTCAAGTGGAAAATGGCGAAAATATGTCTGTAAAGCATTTCCTGAAAACACACCAATAACTGTATTGGCTAATATTGATTTAGCCCCCTTTGTGTTTTCATCCACTTCTCTTCCTATTCAACTGCAAGACCAGAGACGCTTTAACTTGCATCCAGGATGGTTAAAAGTATGTAGTGACAAAGCACAGTGCGTCTAAAGATAAACAGGACTTAGCTATATGCTACAGCATGTCACCATTTTGTGCTAGCTAACACAGACGTGTATATAACACGGTCACTCAACAAATTGAATCTGCCACTTTTTCAAGCTAAGTAACTAGAAAGGAAGCCATTTCACACATCCATGTACTGGCTAGCATGTCTGAATTAGCCATCACTCATGCAAGCGCTAACAAAGCACCACTGTTCTACGTACAGTTACATTACAAGAAAAGGGATTTCTGCCTGGATTACTTAGTAAATGTGGTCTAATCTTATCCAAGTCATGAGAACAGACAAATAGGCTACATCATGCCAAACCTAATAGCAGTACTTTTTTAAGGTCTTGAACGTGATGAATCATTGCCAGTCCAGGCTGGAAAAGTGTGCTAACTGTTGTTCTGTGTTTTACACTATACTGGCACTTTATTGATTCCTTTATTGGAGTTCTTCATTAAGTCGGAACACTTCTATGATATGTGACATTAAAACTGAATGTAAAACAGTCAGGGATGGTGATTGTGTGTACTGTAAGATTAGGTATGGAGGGGACCGGGGACGACAATCAACACCATCAGCAGTGTAATGGAAAATTAAATGGCTGCTGTGCAGGAAATGGCCTCAGCAGGAAACGCTACTCTGAGATTACTTCTCTAAAAGCACTGTGATTACTTGTGCAGCATGTTTAACACTCTCCATAATCTGAGCATGCTTGTGCGAGACATCAGTCAGCCCTCTGGAAAGAGAGATACACAGAGAGCGAGTGTGTGTGCGTCATGTTTATGTTACGTCGTGGGGATCAAATGTACACAAGGATAGAAAGATCTGACATTTTTTACTGACATTCTGCTGGTCCCCATGGGGAAAGCTGCAAGTTTGATTTGAAAAGAGGCAAAAGATCTTAGGTCACTGAGGTTAGGGTTAGGTGTAGGTGAAGCATTGATTAACTCCAGTAATCAAACAAAGTCCTCACAAGGATGGTGAAACAAACGAGTGTGTGCACACCAGTGGGTGAGGGAGAGAGAGGGAATTAAAGAGAATTAAAGAGCAAAGAAGTAAAGCAAAGAATAGAGACGGCAGCTGATGATAAATTCAATCAGTTGTTTTGTAGAAATCGTTTTTATGTCCTTGATTCCTTCATTTTCTTTCTGCTGGCTCATCAACTTAAATCAGCTAAGCTTAACTGGAAATACTTTTCCCTTTCATTTCTTTTTTCTCAGCAGTTTAAATATCCCTGTGTCGATTATTAGGAAATTATTGTTTTCTTTTCTACTTTTCCTCTAACGCAGCAGCTTAAATATCCAATTTTCAGGTCGCAAAAATTAGATCTCAATCTCTCTCTCTCTCTTTTATTTGCTCTCCTTTGTTGTGTTGTTTACTTAGTTTTTTAGTTAAATGTCACATTTCCCAAAGGCAACACAGATGTCCAAGCTTAAAGAGAAATAATTCTTTCCTCCCTTTTTAGTATTTGGTTCTAAGTTTATGTTTGTGCTTTCTATTAACTACACTTTCTTTGATGTCCTTTTTAAAGCAGCTCTTAACATTAGGAGTTCTTTTTTATCTCTTTTTTTGGCCTCTCAGCATCTCCTTAGCGCAGTTTAATATCTATTATATCACTTTTTTTGGCGTTCAGGTGGTTTAAGACCTTAGTCCATCACCACATTGACCTGTGTTCGAGTTAGTTTCAGCTGGGTCAGTCGCTCATGCTGACAGGATTAACTGTTTTTTTGTTGTTGTTTTTTCGGGGGGGATTGAGCCAATCATCCCCTGGCACTGCAACAGCCACCCCTGCTGGCTCTGTAATTGACTGGCACCCCATCCAGTGCCTATACACCTACCCCTATGGGGTAGGTTCTGGGTCCATGCTACCCTGACCTAAAGAGATGGGGAAAAACATATAAAACAAAAATAGCAGAAATACTTTCTTTTTCTTAATTACATTTTAATCAGTTGGCTTACATATTCCAATTTCGGAAGGCATTAGAGGCATCCAAGCTTTTTTTTTTTAATTATTTTATTTTTGCCATAGTTCAAAAAGCACAGGCAGTAGAGACATGTACATAGAAAAGGTATTCGTTTCTCCTTTTTTGTATTTTCTTTTATAAATTCAGAATCTTAACTCGTCTTCTTTCAGCAGGGGATGTATCCAAGTTGAAATGCAAATAATTATTTTCTCTTATTTGCTATTATTATTTTCTATTCTTTGCCTGAAATTAGCATTAAAAGTCACCAAGGTTTTCGTATTTTGTTCTTCTCTCAACTCAACAGCTTAAATTTAAAGAAGCCGCCAGAGGTATCCGAGTGCATTAATGTTCTGCAGCGAGGGCGTCTTAGGGGTTTGACAGAGATCCACCTGTGCTGTGTGGTGCATGGGCGTGAACGAAAAGACTCGAATGCCTTTGTTACAGATGTGCAGATCCAGATGTGGAGAGGCAGACAGGCATGAGCATGCAGGCTCTTCTCGCATTTCAGCTCCTTAAAGCGCTGAGGTCTGAAAAACTTGAGGGAAGGAGATAGGACGATTAAAAGACCGGTGATCTCTTCATCTCCGGGTTTGTTTCGGCTCTGCGAGGGTGTAGTCAGGTGGTGCCACACCCTGCAAACTTCCCAGCGTCTCGCCTGGCTTCCATGCACCGCGAATCGTGGCGCGGCGGGTCAGCTGATGCTGTGTCACGGAGCTGTTTTTTTGTGGCGAGACGCTGAGTTTTTTTCCCCTACTGCCAGACACGGTGCAGCACAGAGACAATTGCGGATGGAAGTCGGAGCTGCACACAGCTGCGATCTCCTGTTTTACTTCAAGCTGCTCTTTTCCATCAGAGTGGCTGCAATTTTCTGCGGGTGAAATGAAGAGGATGACGACGACGACGGCTCGAGAGCAGGAACTTGGAATTACGCACCATTTTGGAGGAGAAACAAACAATAGAGGAGTTTTTCGAGCTTTTGGAGCTGATTCTCCTGGATTTGAGGATGATGGAGATGAGATGCGTCATGCTCCGTCTTGCCTTTTGGCTCGGCCGGGCCTGTTTCGGGATCTCGTCCTGCCACTGGTTCTTCTCTTTGATGCGTCCGATCGGATACAGTCGAGTCAGGATTTCAAGCAAGTGCATGCACGGCGAGTTCAGCCCGAAGCCACAGACGTGCTGACCTAAATCAGCCTCCGTCATGTCTGCGCTTGGTTGCAGCGAGCGAAACAGGAGAGCGAGAGAGCATTAGCGACAGAGAGAGAGAGAGAGAGAGAGAGTGAAAGCCAGATTTACACACCTGCAACATAAGCCTGCAAACTGACTCGGGCCCTTTGATCTGAAGTTGTCGGCTTGCCGAAATGCCATCACAGGCTTCTCCGTGTCCTCGGCTGCCCGTCTGTGGCTACACTCTTATCCGTCTGCAGTAGGGATCGAGAGAGGAGAGGGAGGGCACAAGGGGAGGAGGAGATCCTATTGCAACAGCGCTTTACTCCCGCTGTCGATGCGGGTCTGCTCAACGTCGCGTAGAAGCAAAACCACTGCCCGGAGCATGGTGCAGAATGGACAGATGAGCGACACACATCTGGGAGACACTCTGACTGGACACGTTTGGCTCACTTCAACCTTAGTGTAGCCAGAACCCTTTGTTTTAAAGGAATACTCTTGTATAGACAAAACATACCAACCTTAAGTTCTTTCTTAACAAGTGTTCAAGTCAGACTACTTTGGAATGCTTTTTAAGCTGAATAGTACATGTTAATCAGCAAGGAATCAAAAAATAGAAGTGGTCACATCTAAAACCAGTGTTGGTATAAAGAACCATTGGGAAAACTATTGCTTTTTAATCATAAACAGGGTTGAAAGTAGGCCGGAACCATCCTGAACTGCGTTCTATCAAAAGTTTCACTGGTGGTACGCCATCATTGCAACTTTTTAAACATGATAAGCTTCCAAGTGTAGCCAGAACCATTTTTTAAAGGAATGCTCTTGTATAGACAAAACATACCAAGTAGCAGCCTTAAGTTTTTTCTTAACAACTGTCAAGTCAGACTACTTTGGAATGCTTTTTAAGCTGAATAGTACATGTTAATCTGCAAGGAATCTACAAAAATAGAAGTGGACACATCTAAAACCAGTGTCGGTACAAAGAACCATTGGGAAAACCATTGCTTTTTAGTTATAAACAGGAGTGTAAGTAGGCTGGAAGCGTCCAGTACTGCGTTCCACTGAAAGATTTAGTGGCAGTATGCCGTACAGGAGTCTGTTAACATCATCTCATTGTTAATTACTATGTTTTTCTGAAGTGCTTCTGAACCATCCGTCCTGTATATTGATCCATGCAGGACGGAGCCCAGCTGCCATTCATTACTGCAAGTTAAGTTTAGCGCTAGCTTCCCGTGCTGCAGCTGACTGATATCTAGCATGTTATGGAGTTTTGGCAAGCAGACGTTTGTTGCAAAATTTCCCAAATAAAATGTCTAGTACATTAAGTTGTGATTATTTCATGATATTCTGTTTCGTTCCAAAGGAGTGAGATGCCTTTTATAAACCGAGAAAAACAGACACTATAAGCACAGAGCAGCGATCTCCCTCCATAAACAATACAACGGCTCAGACAGGGTTGCCAGATCCCGCGAGAGAATTAAGCAAAAAAAAAGTACTTAATTTTTTCAAAATCTGGAGTCTTATTCAAAAGTTTCGGCACCCTTGGATTACATGTTCAGGTCGTTACTAAATGAACACAGACTAATATTGAGTCTGCATTGATGACATCTTAAATTTACTTAAGAATTTATGCAAATAAAGCAAAAAATGCACTCTGTAGTTCTACAATTACAGACTGCAGTCCATCTTGTTCTTTACATGCTTTGTTAGTGGTTTTTACTCTGTTCTCTAATGATCAGGACTCCCACAGGACCACCACAGATCAGATGTAAAGTCAGAGACAGTAACTCATTAGTTACTGCACAGTTTGTGTTAGGCATCCTATAATCCTTCATCAATGCTCACAGGATGCTGCCAACAGGATGCTGGTAGCTGGATATTTTTGGCTGGTGGACTATTTTCAGTCCAGCAGTGACACTAAGGTTTAAAACTCCAGCAGCACTGCTGTGTCTGATCCTCTCGTATGAGTGCGACACACACTAACACACCACCACCACATCAATGTGACTGCAGTGCTGGGAATGATCCATCACCAAAACAGTACCTGATCTGTGCTGGTCCTGTGGGGGTCCTGACCACAAAGTATGTAGAGAAACAGATTGCAGTGATCACTAAAACCTAAATAAAGAATAAGCCAAATATAAACTGATAAATATAGAATGCCTAAGACTTTTGCACAGTACCGTACACACACACATCCTGAAGATCGAAGTCCTGAGGTAAGACTACCAGTTATCACTTACATTGCTCAAGATGGTGTTTTTTACTCAGACAGTCCTTGATTAATACAAGCCCCCGAGATCATAATGGCACTGCCAGGACGCGTTCGCTCAGTGGAGAAGCCGTCTGTCCTTTGACAGACTTCAATCACCGGGGTCTGATTTCTAACAGCTCCCTCTGTAGCATCAAAGTCAAGAAGAACACATTAATCATGCTGAACGTAACAATTTGCCATCTGTCAATCACTGCACACTGATCCTTCAGCCAGCCTGTACAATCCAAGCTGATGATGAAAATCAGAGATTATGTTCTCAATGCTGTAACGCATCTGACAGGATGGGCTTTGTGATTAACGGATTGTTAGACGAATCACTAAATGAATCAGTAAATACAAAATGACTGTTGTCCCATCTCATGAGCGCTTTCACCTGCACCCAATGAATTCACCCAATGAAAACTCTCCATCCCAACCCAACCCAACCCAACCACTCTGTGGTAAAAACCAGACTCTAGCACACTAGCACAGGACCATTGCCTTCCAGCAGGCATTACATGCACATCCAAACTGTGTCTGAGGAATGCCAGTAGGGTTTTTTGTACAGATCCAGAACTTGTTAATGAGTTGGGTATAATATAAGTAGTCTCCAATTTACAATGGGGATACGTTCTATCCATCGTGAGGTGAATTCATTGTAAATCGAGGACTTTAATATAAACTGCATATATCATAGTGACACATACCTTAAACATGCCATGGCTTTTCGTCACTTCATTTCCCAGCGCTCATCACTCCCTATATCATGCACTCGAGTTCCCTTGTCAAGGAACTGCACCTTAAACATGCATAAAACACTTAGGTTAAACTACAGTTAGGCAGAGTCATTAACATAATGATTATTTTATGCTATACCACAGTTAATTCCGACCCTGCAATCTGCTTGGCTGAGAGAAGTTCTAGGAGTGCCAGTATTGCACGATAATGGCACTCTGAAGCTCTTCAAGTATTACTCTGCCATATACACACACAACCTAGCAACAGCATCAGCCATAATAAAGCAGCAGCATTATAATTATGCAAGTATTATGAATTATAATGAGTTTATTAAAATCCACTGGATTTGAAAACATTTAATTTTGGAAGATGAAGCATTGACCAACCTGCAAGGAATTGAGCTGGAAAGGCAGTAAATCAAACGTCCTGGGCTCTTAATGGATTCACAGCTCGGCTGAAGAGCAACGACACTGAAGTCAGTTTTAGTCCCATCAACAAAAATGAACTGAAACAGTTAATTCTACATCATTTTTATGAAATGGAAAGGAAGAGTTTCGTTGGTTCCTTCAAGACGTGTGTTAAACGTTGTGTCTTTCATTAAACACCATCCATGGCTGATCGGAGGTTTATTCATGGATCTGTTAAGTCCAGCTCTTAACCCAAAGAAGCTGCAACTCTCCCTTTACATGTCTGACTGATAATATTAACGATAATTGCTTCATCTACCAAATTTATAATCGCTAATCAAGTAACGAAAATTATAACAGGATCTTAGACTTTTGTTAACACTGAGATCTCACTCATGTTTACTTCTATCGGTAGAGCAGTAATAGCCTGCCTTATCAATCGGATCCATTTTATTTGCTCTTTTAACTATTTTTAATAAATTCTAGCTTATCAATCGATGTATTTGTGTTTATTGTCTGTATAATCAACAGTTATTGGTAAATTCTGTTCCTCTACCATTATGACTGAAGTCTGTAGTCTGGTGTTTTAGCAGGGGGGTGCCTGATAGCATATGCTATAAACAGCAGTTCCTATGGGCCTGAGTGGATATTTAAAGAACCCTATGAGTAAGTGGCGTCTGAGATGTACCTCTGCCTGCACCCTATGAATTCCAGATTAGGCCCCAGACGCTCCCCTGTGAACCTTACCAGAATAAGTGTGGGTGAAACGGGATGCTTTGGTTTTGCTTATTTCATTTGACCTCATAACACCTCCTTAACTTTGACTTCCATAATCCATATTTCCATATTGTGCCACCTCTGCTAGCTTAGCATGGACACATTTAATGTCTTTAACAGGCCTACGAGGCTCTGAGCTGAAAGTGGGTCGCTCCATCTACACCATTCCACACTATCTTTTCCATATGTTGACTTTACAGAGCTTCCATTTGCCAATTTTCCAGCCGCACGGCGGCTATCGTGCGTCCTTTTTTCCTGCTCCATACAGCACTGTAACTTTGATCTCTGGCAATTTTCCAGCGCTCTCGTTTACTCCAAACCCTCCTGCTCCCCAATCAAACTTCAAACTTCTACCCCCGCCATACGTGCGGATCCGTGCCACGACAAACACAGAACATCTGATTGCGCTTGAGGTCGAGTCCGCGGACTGTAATTGAGAGTTTACAGGCAAACAAGCCTTAAATAACCTAACCAAGTCCTTCTCCGGTTTCCGAAGGCATTCCTTATGTTGTGGAGTACTTGTAAAACTTGGAACACAAGGTTCAATCCACAGATGGTGTTTGGTTTTATTAGGGGTCGTCGAGTTTCCCTACGACGAAAGCTCACCCTCTGTCTGCAATCACACAATTCCCCCCCAAAATAGATCGCACTTCATCCACAGTTTATGACTGATTAAACTTTTACTACGCTAACGAACGTTTTCAGGTCTGCGTAGATCAACCTGGAAAGTCTTAAATTGCTCGAAATGATGCTTTTAATGTACCCAGTGCGAGTGTAATGTAAAACCTTGCGAGGATCTGTGCAGAATAATTGCCTATTTCGCATTGTTAGATGCTTAAGAAACATTTTAATGGAGGAAACATTTACCTCCATTAAAAATAACAAGTCTGGATATTCATGAAGTTGAATTGGAAATTGGAAACACGACCATGTGCGCCTGCCATTGTCATACCGATTTTGTGATCATGTTCAATATCACTATGACGTTATCCACTTATTTATTTATTCCAACTGCATTTAATTGCAGTTATTAGAGATAAAATATGGTGTTACCCACTATTCCAAAGTCAATCAGAAGTACCGATGTAACCATGGAAATCGAGGTACGAGAGAGATTCAGTTTATAAACCAAAGCACTTCACTTCTGGTATGCTCTTTCACCATTTTCTTTATTCATTTTACACTCCTCAACATTGAAATTGTAACACCAAGAAGGAAGGTTATGCAAATCGAGGATGTAGCAGGTGTCGCTAAGACCTGCAAATGATTTTCAAGCACCTAGCTCCAAACTGTGACATGTGGGAGGGGTATAAAAGCCAGATTGAAAGCAAAGTTTTTTATCCACTACCTCAAAAATCATATCAAGTGGTGTGAGAGTCATTAACATTGATCATGTGATTTCCATAATTCCTCCACTTTTCCTTATTGGTGTTGCAGTTTCATTGTTGAGGAGTGTGAATACAAACTGTCAAAACCAAACCAAGTGGCTACCATATAATGAAGACCTCATAACAGTTATAAAATTTGAGAGACTTGAACTCAGAACCTTCTGATTTGTAGTCCAAATATTTAACTCATGAGTAATGGTACATTTACCTCCTTTTTTCAATTCACTTTAATCCCAAAGTTAAGGAATATAGGTTTTACTTAAAAGCACATCAGGGGTAGTGCTTGGATTTGACCTAACAACCCTTTAATCAATACTCACATACATTAAACATTTTCATGAATTCATAATTCATCTAGTAGCTGATTGGTTTGGTTTAATGATTTGGTTCGAAAATGAAATTAATCCCACATGTTAATTGAGTGTTGCTTGTGGTGCATATAATAATAGCAATACTATTTTTTTTTTTTATATGCACCTTTCAGGAACACTGTACAACCACAGAAGAACTTGAATGTAAATATATGTAATATAATGTATATATAATTCAATCACAGTGGTACCTTGGTTGTTGAATTCGTTTCTCGACATACTTTGACAATACAAATTGGTTTCGATACTCAGCATTCTTGCTTAAACTTGCATGAGTCGAGCCGATCATGATTCACGATTCGTGATTCAGTTTCACAATAGCTCTCTCTCAGGGAAGATCTGTGCTGTGTTTATCACATTTTTTATCTTTACATCTACAGTACTGTATTCTTAGTGCAAAGAAATCTCCATGGGTCCTGAAATGGTTAGTATAAGAGCCAACCGAAAGGAAACCGAAAGCAAAACAGGAATTGAATGTTCCAGAACACAGACTGAAGTTAGTTAACCAAAAGAGTTAGTGTTTTGCACTTTCAATCCATTACTCACTAAATTACATGAGCTTTTTTAACACTTTATTATAAAATAAGCTTTGTGTTAATGATTGTGGGTTAACTGTAGTGTTTTAAACATTACATGCCAAATCTCAATGTAACTGCAGTCATTTATGAATGAGAAGCCAACTTCAGCCTCGTCTCTTCTATGACACACCAAACATTCGTTAAACTCCCCAGTTCATGAAACATTTAACTTATGATGGACTTTTCGGAACATATCTGTACAATACAACTCCATTAATACATATAATGCCTTATACAGTGTGGATTTTCTGGGGGTCTGGAATGGATTCATTCAATTTACATTATTCCTTATGAAATGGGGGTGATGGGGGAGGGGTAGAGATCTTTAAACAATGGATCGAGATAAACCGTGCAGTTAAACAGGCAGCACAAGCAGGCACTAGTGCAAAAAAGTATGGCCCAACTATGCAAACGATAGTCCCTAATTGCCTCATTATATATTCACTTCGTAACCTAGCCTAGCCAGCCTGGTCCAGACGAGCGCTCAACATTAAGGGTCTGTTAAAAACGTTATCTAACCCCAACCCTCCTGAGCATGTAGGTCGTCGGCATAACGATGAACAGCTCATCAGAGTAGGCATATCCTTTAGTGACATCCTTCTCCACTTGCAGGTATACAAGCAATCACAAATAGCTGGAGGGCAAATATATTCACACTAATGAGTTTCTTGTCAAAATGTCAAACTATATCACCTTTCAGTCCTGATTTCCATATTTATGTGCACATAATTTATATAAGTGAATGTTTTGGCCACGCCTGATTAATATTTATCAGCCGTCGATGGGGCTCATGAATGCTTAAATAAGTCGTGAGGTAACTTTGCTAATGTGTGTTACACGCTCCGGGTTTCATGATTTCTTCATTTCTGTCTCATTTCCACCCGAGGGTATGTATTCATATTCAACAAGCAATGAGATTCAGGGGAATAGCAGCTTATAGCTAACAGCTTAGCATCATGCAAACAACCTAACACACAGAGAGAGAGAGAGAGAGAGAGAGAGAAAGAGAGAGAGAGAGAGAGAGAGAGAGAGAGAGAGAGAAACTTGGTAACAGTATGCTAATGGGTGTTTCCATTGATATAATGATTACTATTTCTTATTAATGCTAATGCTAACCTCAGTAACCTTTGCAGTTTTGTAAACAATCAATTAAAGTTGTGTTGGTATCAGACTCCATAAAACAGTATTAAATCACACTGAAGATAGCTCCATTATTGCTAGCTTTGCTAACAAGACAAACATAGCAGGCAGGATAGAAATGAATTTTGTCATGCTTTTAGCACACAGGGCTACATGCTAACTGTATAAATGGTTGCATTTGTTTGTAAAAATCACAGTTAAAAGGGAAAAATGCTGCTATGGTGGCAAAAGTCTAAACCAAGAAGAAGGCGACACGTCGGTACGAGAGCCTTCAGAATAGCTCCAGAGATCCCCGGCCTGTGTGGAGCTAGCCATGTCCGTGTGGCTTTCCTTGGATACTCTGGATTCCTCCCACGTTCCAGAGACATATGTTATTTTAGCCAATCTCTCTAAATTGCATTTGATGCTGAAGTGACGTTAAATAAAACCAGCAAGGCAGGTTCACCAGCTAAACCAGCACTGGATCAGCAAGAGCAAGCTTTGTCCATCGGCATTCTCAAATTGCACATAGATGTACAACACACAGAGATTCCCCCATTTAAAGACAAATGCAATTTCCATGCTGGTCCAAGCTTGTTTACACTGATAAACTTGCATGGTCTTATTAGTTTCAATAATAACCAGTGTATCTGTATGCAAAACACAACATACAGTGGGCGCTTAAAAGTTTGTGAACCCTTTAGAATTTTTTAGATTTCTGCATAAATATGACCTGAAATATTATCAGATTTTCACACAAGTCCTAAAAGTAGATAAAGAGAACCCAGTTAAACAAATGAGACAAAAATATTATACTTGGTCATTTATTTATTGAGGAAAATGATCCAATATTACATATTAGTGAGTGTCAAAAGTATGTGAACCTTTGCTTTCAGTATCTGGTGTGACCCCTTTGTGCAGCCATAACTGCACCTAAACGTTTCCTGTAACTGTTGATCAGTCCTGCACAACGACTTGGAGGAACTTTAGCCCATTCCTCCGTACAGAACAGCTTCAGCTCTGGGATGTTGGTGGGTTTCCTCACATTAACTGCTCGCATCAGGTGCTTTGACTTGGCCATTTCAAAACATTAACGTCATCCTTCTTAAACCATTCTTTGGTAGAACAACTTGTGTGCTTAGGGTCGTTGTCTTGATGCATGATTCACCTTCTCTTGAGATTTGGTTCATGGACTCTTTTCCTGAGGTCTTTGGAAATCTCTTTTGTTCGTGCCATGATACACTTCCACAAACATGTGTTGTGAAGAGCAGACTTTGATAGATCCCTGTTCTTTAAATAAAACAGGGTGCCCCCTCACACCTGACTGTCAGCCCATTGATTCAAAACACCTGACTCTAATTTCACCTTCAAATTAACTGCTAATCCTAGAGGTTCACATACTTTTGCCACACAGTAATATGTAATATTGGATCATTTTCCTCAATAAATGAATGATCAAAAATAATATATTTTTCTCATTTGTTTAACTGGGTTCTCTTTATCTACTTTTAGGACTTGTGTGAAAACCTGATGATGTTTTAGGTCATATTTATGCAGAAATATAAAAAATTCTAAAGGGTTCACAAACTAAATGTACATGTGGACCTGGGGTAATGTCCTTTTTCACAGATGCTCTGTGATTTTATTTTTGTCTGTCGGGACGGAGAAAGCGTCATTATCGCTGGCCTTATTTATTTCCCACTTTTCTTTTTGGCCCTTGTCTGGGCTTGTCACCTCACACCATCTTCCAGCTCCTTGATCTTCATTCAGCACACTCGGGTTGGTTATAAACTTTGGCTCTGTTAGCTCTAACACTTGCGCTGTGTGTTGCTGTGAATTGTCGAATTGTCTGCGTTGATTAGCTTTAGAGTGTACCTCTCTGAATTCTGGTGAATTAATAGTTTCTTTACCTTACCTTTGCCTTGTGTTTCTCTATTTTTATTAGTTTAGCCTAGCTTCCTCATTTGCTTGTATGTATTCTCTCTGTCTGTTAGCTTTAGCATTAGCTGTGAGTTTCTAGCTTGTCAGTGCTGTGTTCCTGTGTATTCTCTCTGTCTGTTAGTTGTAGTGTTAGCTTTGTGTTTCTTAGCTTTAGCATTAGCTCTGTGTTTTCCTGTGTTAATTCTCTGTCAGTTAGTGTCGATGTTTACCTCTTTGAATTCTTGTGAATTCACTGAGTTTCTTTTTCTTTCTTTTGCCCTGTGTTTCCCCATTTTTATTAGATTAGCTTACCTTCCTAATTGCCTTTGTGTAGACTCTCTGTTTGTTAGCGTTAGCATTAACTATGACTTTCTGTCTCCTAATCCTCCTAATCCTATGTCAGTGTTTTGGCGAACATGAATAAAATTGAGTATAAGTCCAAGGTTCTTGTACCAAAATAAAGTGTCCTTGAAAAAATTAAGACACTGCAAAAAAAGCCACATAACCACAATAAAATCAAAAGGCTCTTGTAGTGGCAAATGGACTACAAACTTTACTAATTCTGATGTTTTTAGAATGCTAAGAATGTACTATGGAAATAAACAATAATGTCTTAAGTCCATAAGTGCACAAAGTCTACATTTTATGGCTGTTTCAGGCAAACAAGTGCCTCAAGTACTATATGCAAACTTAGAGGGGTCCTGTACGTTTGAAAAAGGTAAGGGGTTCAATTGCCACTACTGTCAAGCTGCCACAGTTGTGCTCTTGATTGTAATTTGTAAGACTGTATCATTTGGCTAAAGGTGTCTCTTAAATACCATAAATAGATCAAATAAACATGGCCAAATAGTCCAAATAAAGCAGCATTATGATAACCAAGCCCATTTAGAAATACCTTATTATCATGAGATCCCTTAATTCTTTTGTGCAGTGTAGAGACATGCTCATCTGCACTGGGGCTGTTAATTAAGGAATGCATCAGATCAAATTTCTGGAAGCACAGTTGGACCGTTTTGTGAGGAAGACGAAGCCTTGTTGGAGTATTTCCCGGTCGAGGCTGCATTAGACATTCCCTCCGAGGCCGACTTCCACTCAGACTGTGTGTTTCTGGCATGTTTTCTGTAAACAGGAAGATGAAAATAAGCTGCAGTGAGCTGTTCAGGCAGGTCTTTCCAAACCCACAGGCAGCTCCTGTTTCTCTGAATCCCGCCGGTGTGATAAGACTTGATTCAAACAAGCAAAGCTGCAGGGCTCAGCTGGGTTACTCTTTCTATGAATCCTGTACTTAGAATATTTTTAACTTTATAAGGCATTCTGAAGCATTACATCTTATACAGTGGTGACTCAGTCATCAAGGTATTGGACAATTGACCAAATAGTTGAAGGTTCAAGTCTGTTGGGCAGAGTCTTATGAGCAATGCATTTATTTATTTAACTTCATTTAATTCTTACTTATGACATCTAGGATACCCAAGGAGGTTGGGTCCCTTTGAGTCTTTGTCCTTCCAAGATTTCTTCCTCATCCCAGTTACGGATTGCCACTGTTGTCCTAGGCTTGCTCTATTGGGGCTGTGGGCCTAGACGCTTGTAAAAAAGACAGTGAGTGTGTTTGCATGCACTTTATAATCTGATCATAGTCCGATTTCAGCAGTTATCTGATTATTTAAGTGGTCATGTATACAGCATACCCCGATCTGGAAATCAAATTAAGAAATCTGATAAAGAGAGCAGGATTTTACTCCAGTAATCAGATTACTCATAGCATGTATACCAGTTACCCGATTATAATTGGTGTAAGTGCATGTGCATGTGCAGGAGCCTTCCCCTACGGTTGCCAGTTCCATGTATTCTAAAGACTTGGCTTTAATTTGGCTTTTGGTTTTTATTTCTTGCAGTATCTGGCAACCCTGGAATGAAATGCGCCATGGAATTTTTGTTGAAATTGTTATATGGATTATGTGATTTGTACAGAAAATTACTGTATTAAGTTTCATAGTGGTCTCAGCCTTTTGGCCTCCATTGAATATACATTAAAATCTTCCAAAAACATGCGTACTTATTTATGTAAGGCTGTTGATTTTAACTTGAAGAAATGACATTTGAGAAATGAGTCTTTCCAATCCTATTTATTCTTATTCCTGGATAGAAACATGTCCTTCATGAGAACACTAAGCACACACACTACACTACATTTGGTTGCCATTACATCCCAGCTGTGTGTTCTGAAATTGTGTTATCAGGCCTCAAGCTTCACCTATGTAGAAAGAAGGACTTAGACTTGACTGAGATAATTCTCCCAGTGCCTTGTGAATTCTACGGATTGCCTCGGTCGCTCGCATGCGCTTTAAACTCAACCTTTTCCTAGTCAAATATTTCTCTCATTTGAACTTCTGCTACCGTTCTCCGTGAGGAACGCCAGGTCTTTCGAGGCCACTGAATCAGCATTTCAAAGAAGCTCACTTTGTTCAAAGACCTTTTTAAAACAAAAAAACAGAGAAAAATGTTATTCCGTGCCAGTCTTATCGGCTCAGCCCGGCTCGACCTCTCTCTCTCTCTCTCACTCTCTCTCTCTCTCGGGCGGAAAATGAGGCTGATTTAATGGAGTACAGGAGCAAGAGCCAAATACACGTCAGCACAGGGCAAGAGCCGAGAAGAAGGAAGGAGAGATCCCACAGGGACTGGATCAAGTCCTCACTACCCGAGCAGACCCTCCATTCTAATTGGACAGCTGCCATCAGTCGAGCATCCCACGGTGCCTTGTGTTGGAGTGACTTTTTGAAAGTCTCGATAGGAGAGTCAAGGTCACCGTCACTCTTCGGTCTTATCGCTGGGTATTAAGGCTCTGTAGCAAATCAGCTGTGTGTCAGTCTGGTGAAATGTAAGGAAAGTTTGAACCCAAATAGCTAGTTTTTTTGTCCCCCACACACCGGAAACTACTGATGGAAACACCAAATTCAACACTTACAACTAAGCTGATCATGGAAACTGAAGTCAGCCTGCAAAACATTTTTTTAACTGTTTTAAGTATTTTTAAGCTGCGTTCACATTGCAGACAAAAGTGGACAATTGTTTCCCCCTCATATGTGACACAGATTTGTCTCTTCATTGGCTGTGTGAATGGCAAAAACACATTGGATCAGACCATTTCAGTTCCGATCAGGGCCACATTCATGGAATTAATGTGAATTTACGTCAATCCCCAGCTCTTTCAAAGGCCTTGTAGGATAACCCAGAATTCATCTCCTTGGGGTTGCCATGGTGCAGCTGATTTGGAGAAAGGAATGGAGTGATAATGGCAAACCCGATATGTACAAACCCGAAGTAGGGGCTGTGAAAAAAGCATGAAAAAGACACTAAAACAAAGTGGCATCGACAAAACACAATGGTGTCCACAAACAAAACTGAACTCTAATTCTCACAAACTCAAACTGATGTGGGTTTCTCCCAGTCTCAAATAAAAGATTTCTTATGTGTGAGTGTTTGTGTTTGCTTCCTTTTCTTTTGTCCTTCTCTTTCACAGACTCACAAACAACCAATCAATTTACCGGCAGCATCTCATATAAAGAGACTGCACTAGCAGTGGCAGGTGACATAATAACTAAGACTATTAATGATGAAAGAGCTAATCCATGTGACCATGCCATGGCTTCTGGGCAATGAAGTTCTGCCTTCTTTGACTGTGCAGAGCACCTTGCCACCCCCTGGTGGTAAAGACGCTGTGAACATGTACAGATACACAAAAGACGCTAAGCTAATGCTAACAGTGAACATGTACAATGGAAGAAGCTAGGTAGGATGTGGGAGAGTCAGGGACACCAGAAATGGATGAGACCTGATAAGTACAAAGGGGTTTGAATAAATACATTTACAGCATGTAGCAGGCGCCCTTATCCAGAGCGACTTACAATTGATACAGTCTTACAACCCAAGCAATTGTGGGTTAAGGGCCTTGCTCAAGGACCCAGCAGTGGCAGCTTGGCAGAGGTGGGATTTGAACCCTGGACCCTCTGATCCATAGCCCAGTACCATAACCGCCATGAAGCAACTGGCTTAAAAAAGGATCAATTCTAGGTCACCAGAGGATGTTGTGATCAGATCCGTGTCTTATCGTACACTGCATGTAGTTGCGAAATGAAATGAATTGGTGTTTGGTGAGTTTTATACCGACTTGACATCAAAATTGAAAAAGGCAGACTGTATAATGAATGTTTGTGGCCATCCATCCCTATTCACTGCATTTAAGAAAATTGTTGCCTGAGGTTTTCAGACTCAAAAGCCAGAAATTTCAATCAGACAGGAAATCAGTTGAGAGATTTCAGAGAATCATTTATTTCTGAGAATACTGGCGTTAGAAGAAATGATACATTCCTGTCATACCATTATTTACTGTACATCCTAGTTGAAGGCTATCGTTACTGAACCCCTTTTCTTCTCATACAAACGGGGCTGCTTGAGCAGTAATGAAAAGCACATCCTTCAACCTGATGTGAGCCGGGCCGCTCGAGAAAATAATCTCTGGCCAATTTGTAGCCAATATTGTCCCTGATAACTGCGTATGGAAATGAAATTAAATAAGAAAACGTCATTACTTTGAATTCGTCTCGTCTTTTGTCATCAGCGGTACGGAATATTAAGCACGTGAAGGTATCACTATGCTGGCTGGAAGACAGTAGAATTCAATCACATCTATAATTACCTTTTTTGCTGCTGTATTGTACTGAGTGGTGCATTCGCTCGTGTAACCCTGAGGTAATGAAAATTGCGGATATTTGACTCGACTCCATGTGTTCACTTTTTCAAAAGAAACACAAAGGATGAAATACACAAAGAAGGCCGTTCTAATGAGTTACTAACGGAAATATGTTATATGTTATACAATGGTGTGTAAATATATTGACAAATATGAGTTTTGCCCTTGATGTACTTTATTGGATGGAGTTTTTACCATTTCCTACAGTACTACCAGTTGTACTGTACATATATATTAACAAGTAAAAGTAATATGACCACTCACAGATTCAATAAGGTATCATTTTGTACAGCTCTGTATGGAAAGATCTGGGAAAGTTTAAAGAGTAAGCAAACAGTCAGTTCTCGTAGTCAATGTGTTGGATGATGGAGTCACATGGAGATTACCATTACCATTAACTTTAACTTTAGCATTAACTTTATTCTTCTGTAACCATTCTTTGGTAGAACGGCTTGTGTGCTTAGGGTCGTTGTCTTGCTGCATGACCCACCTTCTCCTGAGATTCAGTTCATGGACAGATGTCCTGACATTTTTCTTTAGAATTCTCTGA
>JAJAGP010000570.1:210000-359421 GCA_025084515.1 Ancistrus triradiatus | reverse complement strand
ATGGATGATCCAGCAGAGGATTGGGAGAGTATCATGTGGTCAGATGAAACCAAAATAGAACTTTTTGGTAAAAACGGAAAAAAGGATGCTGAGTCGCATCCCAAGAACACCATACCTACTGTGAAGCATGGAGGTGGAAACATCATTCTTTGGGACAGGACGACTGATCCGTGTTAAGGGAAGAATGAACGGGGCCATGTATCATGAGATTTTAAGCCAAAACCTTCTTCCATCAGTGAGAGCATTGAAGATGGAACGTGGCTGGGTCTTCCAGCATGACAATGATCCCAAACACACTGCTCGGGCAACGAAGGAGTGGCTCCATAAAAAGCATTTCAAGGTCCTGGAGTGGCCTAGCCAGTCTTCAGACCCTAACCTTATAAAAAAATTTGTGGAGGGAGTTGAAAGTCCATGCTGCCCAGCGACAGCCCCAAAGCATCACTGCTCTAGAGGAGATCTGCATGGAGGAATGTGGAAACCTGGTGAAGACTTACAAGAAACGTTTGACCTCTGTCATTGCCAACAAAGGTTATGTTACAAAGTATAGAGTTGAACTTTTGTTGTTGACCAAATACTTATTTTCCACCATAATTTACGATTAAAATCTTTAAAAATCCTACAATGTGATTTCCTGGATTTTTTCTCCTCATTTTGTCTCTTATAGTTGAAGTGTAGCTATGATGACAATTACAATGACAATTTCTAAGTAGGAGAACTTGCACAATCAGTGGCTGACTAAATACTTTTTTCCCCACTGTATGTCTCAGCTGAAATGAGTCGCACATCTCGACTCATACAAGTTTAAGCAAGTGCGAAAAGTGCCAAGCAAACGATGAGTGCAGAGACAAGTGTTTCTCATCAAAATGCGTCGAGAAGCAAATTCAAGTTCCAGGGTATGAGTGTAATTGCTTGGTATGACTATACTTTAAACACTATCTGTCCTTTTATTTATTTTTTCCTAAGACTGATCAGTGAACGCACTGTTGAGGAAAACATTCTGAAAAAAGCCAACCAGAAGAGGATGTTGGGCGATATGGCAATTGAAGGGGGCAACTTCACTACTGCCTTTTTCAAACAGGTACAGTTCTTCAGTTCTGTTGTTTGGTGTTTATACTACCATTACACTTTTAACTAGGCTGATAAGGGATTTAAAACCTTATCCATTTTAATTTTTTACATTTATTTATTTATTAGCAAACCATCAGAGAATTGTTTGATGTGTGTGAGGGGGAAAAGAAGGAACCTGAATCAAGTGCACCTCTAACAGATGATGACGACGCTATCAATAAGCAACAGACGAGCATTTTAGAACAGGTAAAGCCCTCTTGACAAACAGTTAGGCTCTACACGTATGCATACGTTAAAGCCGCCTAGTTGTGCACCTCAGGCTATAGAAGCTTAATTTACTGGGGGATGTTTGTATGTTTTAACATATTTCTCCAGGCCCTATGTCGTGCTGAAGATGAGGAGGACATAGTAGCGGCATCCCAGGCCAAAGCAGAACAGGTGGCTGAGCTGGCAGAATTTAATGAAAATATTCCTCTTGATGATGGTGACAGCAGAGACCAAGAGGAGGAGGAGCTTTCCAAGGCTGAGCAGGAGATTGCTGCACTGGTTGAACAGGTAAACCTTTATTTTTGTAATAATGTACTTTTAAAATAAATTTTTCCATGTTATTACGCTCCATAATTTTTTTTTCTTTTTATTTTGTTTTTTTACTCTTCTAACCAGCTTACACCCATTGAGCGATATGCCATGAATTTTCTGGAGGTGTCCCTGGAGGATATTTGCAAGGAAGAACTGAAACAAGCAGAGGTAATATCTGAAGTTTAAAAAAATGCTGTACATTTTAAATATATTAATCTGATATTACATATAGGAGTAAGCAGTACCATTTAATAATGCTGGAATTATTGTTTTACTCCGGAAACAGGAGCAGGTTGAAGCTGCGAGAAAAGGACTTGATCAGGCAAAGGAGGAGGGTCTAAAACTACATCAGTCATCTGATAATGATGAGGAAGACTGCATGCCTCACAGTCCTGAGGAGCACCACCCAGCTCGCCGCATGCGCAAACATAAAGAGAAAGGGGCCCCCTCTACAAGGGTCAGTGGCCGGCTTAGAGGAACACCTGCTAAAATTTGTGATGTCACTGCAACGCCAGACCAAGATAGAGGGAGGAAAAGAGAGGAGCTGAATTCTGAGTCTAGTGCAAGTTGTGTCGCTGGGTCTAGCTCCAGCCTCAAGCCTCTTCAGCCCAAAGAAGTGCCTGAAAAACTCCATAGTGGTGAGCGAGGGAGAGGGCCAAACAAAGAACATGCGTCCTCTGTCCAGGGAGAGATCCAGAAACCCCATACCAACCAGCCCTCTGAAACAGAAACGCGCTTTTCTCCAGCACAAGATGTAGTGTCTAAATCCAGAGTTCCACCATCCCAACATCAGCAGCCCCTTTCTCCAATTTCAGTGCCTTCAGTTGGTGCCACTCAACCGGCGGACAGAAATCCCACTGGTCACACTACGCCCCCAACAGCCACATTGAGAGAAACATGTGATGAGCATGCATCAGAGGTACAGTCTGACACCTCTCCTCAAGGTATGAGAGAGAGGAGGGTGTCTGTATCTTCAGACTCCATCTGCTCTCCTGAACATCAGCCAGAGCCAAGTAATCAGCATTCGTCAGTACTTTCAGTGGTATCTCCTCCGAATCGTTCCCCTCGTAAGCGCCAGTCTGCCGATGGAGAGGTCCTTAAGGGCCTTCCAGAAGATTCACCATCTGCTAAGGTCCTTAGGAAGCTTCCCGGTCGCCTTGTGACTGTGGTTGAAGACAAGGAACCAAAGCGGAGGAGGAGAGGGGAGAGTATTAGTGGAGGAGGGCATACTGAAGGTTCATCAGAGGAAATGGAACAGTCTGAGCCCACACCAGATGCAATCCCCCGCTCTCCCGATTGGTCAGTCCACTCTTTCAAAGATGCTCCTCTTCCTAAATCTCCTCCCATATCCCCTTGTCAAATGCAGCAAGGACATGAACAGGTCTCGCCATCACACTCAAGTCCAGGAAGATGCAACCATCCTTACTCTCCTACACACCATTCTCCAGACATGCCTGTGCTTCGGAACTTGCCAGTGCGCCGCCGCTTGGAAACAGAGTCTCGCATGGCTGCTCAGTTAGGAGAACAGTTTGTTTGTAGAGGCAGAGGGCAAGAGCGCCGTGCTCGACTGTCTCCAAAGAAACCGGAGCCTAATTCGCCTAATGATGGTACTGATTTAAATACAGCCAGTCCCCAAACTGCAAAACGCAAAAGGGGTCGACCACCAAGGATCCCAGCCAGGACAACAGAACCCTCAGAACAGGATAAGTCTGTGCCCCAAAATTCAGTGAGTGACACACAAAGTCCACCACTGTCACCAAAACGAAAGCGGGGTCGTCCTCGTAAAAGTTTAACAATGGAAGTAGTGGACAGTAGTAGACCTGTTGAAGAGGCGAACTCTACTACACCCTCATCCCAATTCTCGTCACAGGAAAGACTTTCCTCTGTAAATATCAACTCTCATAGTTCCAGTGACAAGCCCTTAATTGTTCCCTCTGTTCCTGAATGCCCGTTACTAAGCTGTCCAGTTGGTTCTCCTTCTGTATCATCTAAAGCTGCTGATTCCCCTAAATCTCCTAACACAGACTCTCAACCCACTCAGTTCACTACACCTGTTCACTCACCTCCAACACCTTGTGAATCTCTAAAAGAGCCAACATCCACTCCAGAACTGCTACCTGAAAACACATGCCTGAAGGCCACTGTTCCGCAGCCTGAATCTCAGGCCAGTTCACCTAAAACTCTACCACAAACAAGTGATGCAGCATGTGTCACGCAAACGAATACGAGCCCTTCACATGACCTACAGCCTGCTACCTGTATGAGTGAGGGTTCTGTTAGTTCTGCTCCCAAATGTGTACAACAGCTGACATCTTCATGTAAATCCTCTGTTTCACAAAGTACTGCAGCAAAACCAATACCTTGTGAACCCTTACCCGAGCCAGATAAAGACACTGCATTGCTGACACAACCTATTATTGAAAGTAACATGACAACTGGAAGTCCTCCAACATGTGTCAGTCCAACTACAACGTCATCTTCACCCTTACCTGTACAAGCATTTAGTACGGCCACATCTGAGCCTGATATGACCATCGATTCTCAGTCTTTATCAGTTGCTGACTTGACACAGCCTTCTGTTGAACCTTTACAATCTACAAGTAGTCCTAGCCCCTCAAAGACTGCTGCTTTTCAATTTCAGGTTAATCCTGAGCAAACAAAAGCAGCTCCTACACATTCAAGCCAAATTCCCCTAGACTCTACAACCTCCTCAGAATCGCCTGAAAGCCCAGCTGACCTTTCCCAGCAATCACCTGCTTCTAGTCAAAGAACTGTACATAGTACTCAATGCCATGCAGAACCGTCTGCATGTGAGAATCTGCCAGACCCGAGCGCACCTTTAGAAGATGGCTTGATCAAAGGTTCTGGAGAAATGGAAATGGGAAATTCAGAAAAGTCTGAACAAGTACAGAAAAACAGTAGTCAATCTCAGGCCAAAAGGAGAAAACTGGAAAATATGCCAGAGAACCATAAGTCTGATCCATCTTCAGTGTCTGAAACAACGGTGGAAACCACTCCTGAGTGCCATAGGGCTGACAAGTCGCTAGAAGAGGAGAATCTGACTGAGGAACAAGAAAGAAGAACCATGGGCAAGAGAAGAAGCCTTAGCAGGCAAAGCAGTCAGGAAACTGTAAGGTCGTCCTCTCCCTCTTCTGCTTCCTCTTGCAATACCCGCTCATCTCGGTCAACAAAGGCTGGTGAAAACGACACGGCAGCAAAGAGAAAACGCGTGGAAAGACGTTTGCAAAAAGAGAGTGCAGACAGAGGGACTGATGATGAGCCTGTGACACCTGCCAGGAGACGGTGTTCCAACTCGTCTTCCTCAGATTCGGAAGACTCGACTGGCAAAGAAAAACGCCTCACACGCTCATCGCAGAAAAGGTCGGAGAAGGAGCTGAAGAGTGACAACGGTGACAAGAGCAGTAATGGACGAAGCTCAAGCAAGAAGGCCAACAAAGAAGGAGAGCGCACTGGATCACCGCCTGTTAGGGTAACTCGTAAATCCATTGGCACCCAGTCTGGCCAACAGCTGATGGCACCAACTTCACCTGAGCCTGAGATACTGAGCAAACGCTGCTCAGCCCTTAATGCTGCTGCCAAACTTTTGGCCATGAGAGGACGGGGACCAGATTCTCCAGGTTGTAGTTCCAAGGGTAAAACTCCACAGGAACAACAAGGAACTTCTGAAAAAAACAGTTCTACTAAAGGCAAGCCAGAACCGGACTCGCCTAAGCAGAATTCTGCTGAAAGAACAGACCAACAAACACCTGCTCGTTTGACCGATTCTCGACAAGCCACCACTGACACGGGTCACTCTGCTGTCCGCTCTACACGGCAGAGACCAGGCAACCTGGTGCCTCCTTTAGAACCTGAAACGAAAAGAGTTAAGAAAGAGGAAAAGAAAAACTCTTCAAATCGTAAGGAGGACATGGACGATGAAAACAGAGACACGAGGTCTTCGAGAGGCCATAGTGCATGTAGTAGTATTAGCAGTGAAAGAGGGCCAGGTAGCAGCAGGAGCCGGAGTAGCAGCAATAGTAGCCAGCGCACTCACAGCCTGAGCTCTCTGAGTACTGGTCGACTACGCTCTCATTCAAGAGCTCCTTCTTCGGGTAGTGACACGGACAGAGGAAAAGTCAGGTCGAGAAAAATGGAGGAAAGCAGAAGTCGTGGAATCAGGAGAGAAGGACGATCACAAAAGCATGATAGGCCAGAACTGAGTGCTGGATCAAGTGAGGGCACTCCAGACAGGGTGCTCCGGAGTGTAGCTGCGTTGGCGGCGGCCCAGGCCCGCACTCCAGCCAGCAACACCCGCTCATCCACCAGTCAACAGCGGCTCTCCAAGACTTGAACAGGACAGAAGACAGAACACTTAGCTGATGGATAATCGTGCATGTGAATTGCAGAAATGAGAGAGAGAATATTTTATGGGTTTCAGGGAACGTGGATAAAACTTGCTATTCATTTAAGAGGTTGGAGGGGAGAGGTTAAATTGAGGAGTCTGTTGCACTTTGAGAAAAGCTGAACTTATTTTGAGTGCGTTCTCAACTGTTAAGCCATCGTCAGTGTGGAGAGGAGGTGCAGAACAAAGATGGGGGATGGTACTCCTTAAAATTAATGGCATTGTAGTCCTGATGATGAACTCATAAGGGCAGTACCTCACAATACCACAAGGACTTTGGACAGCACAGGGAGGGAGTTGTTAGTTCACACTATGTACTGTAATCATTTAAAGACTGGAATACTAAAAAGAAGTATCTGTTAAGATGGGTCACTTAGTTTGTACTCTTTATACAGAGTTTACTTGCTGCAAAGGGGATTGCAAAAAGTCATTTATGCTACATTTGAAAGATTGTTAAATGTTTTTAACAGCTGGGGTAAGACAAAATCCTTGCCTAGCTGTTGACTATTGTTTGTTTCAAGTTGGCTGATAGATTAAGAATATGTGGTTTCTTCCAGGGTATGAAGAGAACATGTCTATAAATGTAATTTTGCTGCACTATGCTGGAGTACGTCTGCTCAAAACTCCTTGTCTTGTGTATTTTTTTTCTATTGGTTACTTAAGTCCAGCCTGCATTTCTCCATTTGCACACAATGTCCCTGGCATTGATGTGTGCATTGTGTCTTTTAAAGCCCTTTCAATCAGATTAATTCTTTATTGGTACCTCACACGATGTATGTATATCTCTTTTGCTTGTGAAAAATCTTGGTCTGCTTGTCCTTTGCTTTCTGGCAATATGGAGATGAGTGGCAACCTCATTTTTTCA
This sequence comes from Ancistrus triradiatus, assembly GCA_025084515.1. Taxonomy (NCBI): domain Eukaryota; kingdom Metazoa; phylum Chordata; class Actinopteri; order Siluriformes; family Loricariidae; genus Ancistrus; species Ancistrus triradiatus. The sequence continues at coordinate 352,507 of JAJAGP010000570.1, read as the reverse complement.
CCTTTTTAAAGTATTAGTATAGTCTACTTTTCATTCAATTTTGTTGTTAAACAGTCTCAAGTCAGTGTGACAAAGTGAGAGTGCCTGTTGATCCAAGTGGGAATAGATCCCTTTATGCCTTGTTAAGAAACGTTTGGGCTCCAAACATTTTAGTGTTTAAAGTGTAATAAAGACATATTCCATCCTAAACCACAACAGAAGAATCTGTGTTAAAGTACAACCAAGATTGAAACACCTCTTCACTGTAAGTTGCTGTTGTCCATTTTCTCAGCTTTGGTTCTTTTTTTTTTTAATCAGAAGACCCTTGCAAGAACATGTAGGGATTCTTTTCTTCATTTCAGTTTAACTTGAGCAGTGAAGTTGCTGTCTTTATCCCATACTGGATATAAAGACTTGTTTTGGGGAATGAGGAAAAAGTGGTGATGGGTCTTTTTTTTTTTTTTTTTTTTGTCTCATCTAATTTGTTACATTCCTTACATTCCCTTGTAATTCCAGATTATTTTACTTGAAAGATTGAAACAACAAAAGTCAGTTGAATAAAAAGACCAAAATATCAGTTTTGTCATGTGCTCTTTGATACAGTAACAGTTTCTTCATGGGGGACACAGTTGTAAAAGCTGGAGGTACCATTTTGTGAGATGTTTTTTTTTTTAAGCACACAGGCTAGGTGGCTGGGGTTCCAGGACAGTATTTGCTTACATCAATTACAGGTCATTTTAGCTGGTTACAGAGGTGCTTCAAAGTTTGCTTCTGCATAAATTCCTTAAAAGGGGTATAGAAGCCAATTAAATAAATGTAAAAAAATCCAAATAAAAATATTTATTTGCAGCAATGACAAGGGCATTTATTCACTGGTAATGACAATTGGTCACAACAAAGAAGATACAGAAAGGAAGAAAAGTTGGTATTTACTTTTAACAAAACAATACTAATGTTTGACTTTAATAATGTTCAGAAATGTACTTCAATAAATAAGATTTGGTTCAGGTGATCCCCTAATCAGTACCTCATTAAGTAGAGTGAGGTGTGTCTGTGTTGGAATGGAGTTGCTGTCGTACATGTAGATATGTCGATTTTAAGACCAATTGTGTGGGATCTCATTGTTTTCCCCAGAGCTGCGAGTCTGATATTCACAGGATGTTTGTGCAAGTGTGTCAGGTATAAAGTAGATGTCTAAGAACCTCAGAAAACGTGTTGCACATCAGGCTGTAAAAGTTTACATAACCGAGTCTGGACTCCACCACTACACAGTCAGAGAGATTGATACAGACAGAGGAAATTCAAGAATACCCAGGGTCGCTTATAATCAAGCAGACCTTTCCCGCATTGACTAATGTTAATGTCCCAGAGTCCAACAATCAGGAGAATACTCGTATACTTAGTAGGGGTGCATCCGCTCAACCCTCCCATTTAGATCAAAGTAGGTTCACACACTTGAGAAAGGTTCAAATGTAGCTTGTACACAGCAATAATGGTTTTAATGGTCAAATAAAAGTCAAGGTAAGGAAACTTTATTTGCATTTTCCATGCTGTCCCAACGTTTTTCTGATTTGAGGTAGCGTACGTATGTATATGTTCTGTATACCACATAGAAGCACTTTGTAGTTCTAAAGACTGTTGATTTTAAACACCGTGTTCAGTCACTGTGCACTTTCTTGGACACTTCTACCATATTGCTCCACTTCATAGATGTAAACATTAGTGCCACTGTGGCGATGAGAATGATCCACCACCCAAATAGTACCTGATCTGAAGTGGGCCTGTGGGGGACCTGACCATTAGAGAACGGAGTAACCGGGTCTAACAAAGTATGTAGAGAAACAGATGGATGGTCAGTGCTTGTAGAACTACAAAGTGCATTTATATGGTAAGAAGAACTGATAAAATGGACAATATGTAGAAACATGGATGTGTACCTAAAAATGATTTTATTTGTGGTGAGTGTATGCTTGGATTATATATGATTTTACTGTTAATCTGTTTATTATAATGACATTTACTATATGTATATTGGTTTCTATAACCATTACTAGACAGACCCTGTATACACATACCTGTATATACCAAACCCAGTACTCCAACTGGACTGAATAAAAAGGTTTAAAGGACTATGTATGCCCTCCTGTGTTCCACTCCCTTCCTGAACTGGCATATGTCCTAGTTAATCTCCTTAACAAATGTGTTCCTTTGAGCCTGATTGGGTCATTACCATAGCAACCTCACAGCACAGTGTATCCAGCTCAGCACAGGTTACCTGCGAGCGCTGTGTAAAACAACAGAGAGGCCAATGCAGGTGACACTGCTGGAAGACCAGGCACAATTGGAAGAAAAGAACCGCTGAACATTACCATCAGTGGTTCAGTTCAGGGACCGACTCCTCCAGACTTTGTCAAAGAAGAGAGATTTATGTATGTAGAGCTTTGTGTAGAGCATATTTGAGTGGAATAAGAAAGTGTCCAACCACTGTCTGTAGTTGTAGCGTGGAGACGCTCTACCTGGATGTAACCTGATGTGGTGGTGGTAGTGTGTTCTGGAATGTTGTTCCATGCTATTCTGCATGATAGCTCAGGGCACACCATTCTGCTTGCCACAGCTGGTATTACAACACTGGCATCACTAGAAGCCCAGAACAGCTGATGTTGACCACAGTGCAACAAGACATTACATGGTTCATCTGTTAAAATTGTTATCTTCAGCCCCAGCTAACCCACAGACAAAATGTGCAATCCGCAACACTTTCACAGCAACAGACTAAGATTGGCAGAGAGCACCAGGAAACTACAAAGATACAGTGGTGCTTGAAAGTTTGTGAACCCTTTAGAATTTTCTATATTTCTGCATAAATATGACCTAAAACATCATCAGTTTCACACAAGTCCTAAAAGTAGATAAAGAGAACCCAGTTAAACAAATGAGATAAAAAATATTATACTTGCTCATTTATTTATTGAGGAAAATGATCCAATATTACATATTAGTGAGTGGCAAAAGTATGTGAACCTCTAAGATTAGGAGTTAATTTGGATGTGTAATTAGAGTCAGGTGTGAGTGGGCACCCTGTTTTATTTAAAGAACAGGGATCTATCAAAGTCTGCTCTTCACAACACATGTTTGTGGAAGTGTATCATGGCACAAACACAGGAGATTTCTGAGGACCACAGAAAAAGAGTTGTTGATGCTCATCAGGCTTTAAAAGGTTACAAAACCATCTCTAAAGAGTTTGGACTCCACCAATCCACAGTCAGACAGATTGTGTACAAATGGAGGAAATTCAAGACCATTGTTACCCTCCCCAGGAGTGGTCGACCAACAAAGATCACTCCAAGAGCAAGGCATGTTATAGTTGTTGAGGTCACAAAGGACCCCAGGGTAACTTCTAAGCAACTGAAGGCCTCTCTCACATTGGCTAATGCTAATGTTCATTAATGTTCATGAATCCACCATCAGAAGAACACAGAACAACAATGGTGTACATGGCAGGGTTGCAAGCAGAAAGCCACTGCTCTCCAAAAAGAACATTGCTGCTCGTCTGCAGTTTGCTAAAGATCACGTGGACAAGTCAGAAGGCTATTGGAAGAATGTTTTGTGGATGGATGAGACCAAAATAGAACTTTTTTGTTTAAAAGAAAAGTGTTATGTTGGAGAAAGGAAAACACTGCATTCCAGCATAAGAACCTTATCCCATCTGTGAAACATGGTGGTGGTAGTATCATGATTTGAGTCTGTTTTTGCTGCATCTGGGCCAGGACACACTATGCTGAGAGGGACTCAGATCCTGCAGTGCCAGGAGTGTTAAACTTTTACATGTTAAACAATACTGAAAGCAAAGGTTCACATATTTTTGCCACTTACCAATATGAAATATTGGATCATTTTCCTCAATAAATAAATGACCAAGTATTTTTTTTGTCTCGTCTGTTTAACTGGGTTCTTTTTACCTACTTTTAGGACTTGTGTGAAAATCTGATGATGTTTTAGGTCATATTCATGCAGAAATATAGAAAATTCTAAAGAGTTCACAAACTTTTAAGCATCACTGTATGTGCATCTAAACTTAATATCTATACTCCATATCACAATGACCCATCCCCTACTCCTTATTGGATCAGATCATCCTGAACTTATCACTCCTATAGAGCCAGTTCACCTTGGTTCATCAGGAGGCCCAGCAGCAATCAGAACGATCTCAGTTGGACTTGCAAGGTCCATGCAAGTATGTTCAGGGGCAGATCCCAATTTCACAGCACCTGTTTACCTCCAGCAATTCTTTAGACACTGACACATCATCACCATGTTAGGCTTTGGCAGACAGATGTTCTACCCTATAAAACAGTCTATCAGGGTAACAAGGTCACGACTGGACCACTTATCTTACTAGTGGAAGTGAATGGAGTACACCAGTATGCCACCCCACTCCTGCGAGCCAAAACATGTGCACTGAAGAAAGTGGTGATGGGTCACCAGCTGGCTAAGAACACACACTTAGCTGGTAAAAGAAATCCAGAGCCTGGTGAAGGCAGGTTACATTACCAAAACACCACCCTAGGAAGCTGAGTTAACGATGTTCCTATGTGGACACTGTCCTGCATAGCCTGCCATCTACAGATGAAGTTTTGAGATCCATCAATCCCCCCATCCCCCGAAGTTGTAATTATCAGAGGCAAGAATGGAACTGCATATCTTTGACATATATTATAGACAGCATAAGGTCCCATAGAATACCTCTGCAATGAATGCCAAGGGTCCAGTTATCATTTATGCTGGCCAGGCTGAGAGCGGCTCCTAAGCGCACTCAGTTAATTCCTAGGTTGGAATTTAGCACTGCACTTACTGGTGCACAACTTGCCAAGCTGCTTCACAATTAACTTTCTTTGAAAATTCAGCTAGAGTTAACACAACCATACAGATGGAACCAAAGGCCCAAATTCCTGCATTTTCCTCCTGATTATTGGCCAGTAATGAGAGGAACGGAGGTGAGCTCCGCACCATAAAGTTTAATGACCTCTCCTTGGTGAGATCTAACTTAGCACAGCCAGACGCGAGTCAGTATTCAGCCTTTAAAATAACTTGAGTTAATACAGAGGCTTCATCCAGACACCTGCTCACACATTCTCCAAAATTTTAAAACAATGTTGGATTAATATGGGTGGCTGGTGGACTATGTTGTGCCATGTCAAAAGTGGACAAATCCTGCTGATGACCTTACTCCTGAGACCAATGTCATGATCATAGACCATAAACTCCCCATGACACTCTGGCAAGGATGGAAAGTATATCGACTGGAACATGTTCATGTCCATCTACCATCCCCATTTAGGGTAAATGCTACAATCGACCTGTAACATCAGGCTGCTCAGCATCCCTAAGGAGGTCGATCAAGGGGCAAAAATAAAATGTGAATTTTAGCCAATCATAACACAGCAGAGTGCAGGCTCCACAGAGGCGTGTTCTCGTTGCTGTGTGTGTTCTGTGAAAAAAGTGATGTTACCTTTTCTACGTAATTAGTCTGTGAATAATATGTCCATACTGAGGTTATTATTAACAATTCCATTATCTTTGTAAATGTCCCTATTTCAATTGTGCAAGTATAGACCACATATTCATAAGCTTCTATTCATAACTATTGTCATAGCTGGCAGAAATCTGAAGCAGAAGCAGAAAGCTGATTCCAAAGCACCTTACTGAACAGACAAACAGGCTCCAAAGGCCAGGGAGAATCCGAGTTCAGAAACAGTCCTACGTCAGTAATCGGAGCAAACAGGATATCTAGCAGGAAATCTGAAAATGCAACACAGTAAACAGTCTGGGAGCAGGCAGCATTCATGCGCAGTAAGTATACACAAGAATGCAGAAGAGCAGGATCAAGGTCATGCACAGCGCAGAGTAGATGAAACTTTGCAACAAAGCAACAGAATTGTGGGATTTAAATGTCTGTGATACTAATTAACAAACTAGGAACCGCTGCGCATAATCAGTAGATCGACAAATGTGAGCGAGGGAGTGTGTGACATACGGGATGACATGGTGAGAGTGATGTGTGCTGGGAAGTGTAGAGTGGACGTGATGTGGTTGTGACAAATCCCCTCCAAGGAGTCCACAAAGCTGACATATGCAGAGGTCTTCTACATTGATGGAATATGGAATGAACCTCTATTATAGGCTTCAGGCTCACAGACGGAAGTCTAGGAAGTGATGACTGGTGTAGGTGGTGGCTCTGTTGATTTCTCTGACAGGAGGGGGTGTAATGGTGGCTTTGTCCAGGGGGCCCGGGACTGCAGGCTTGGCCAGGGACACATGGAATAAAAGAGACACATCTTCCTGCTACCCATGCAGAAGCACATGTCATGGGTCGAGAGCTACACCCACATGCTGGGTTGGAAGATGAGGGCCTGGCTGTGTTGGCGATCAACCTGCTCCTTGTGTTGTTGGAGGACTTTTTTGATCTTCTTATGGACCTCTCTGATTTTCTTTTGATCATTCACACAGACTCCCTGCACCATATCCAGGTGTCCCCTGCTGCATCAGCGGTAGGCTAAAGGTCCCAGGGTGCAAAGAGATGTTGGTAGCCCAGGACATACATGAAAGGAAGTAAATCCAGTGGAGGAGTGGATCAGGGAGTTCTGTGTTATCTCTGCCTAGGCCAGGAAGCAACTCCAGTATGCTTGGCTGTTCTTGCAATAATTGTGCAGATACTTACCCAGCTAATGGTTGCTATGCTACCACTGGCCACTGAACTGGGGGGGATAACTGAACATCAAGCTCATGACAATGCCGAGCCTCTCCAGGAAAGCCTGTCAGACCTCCAAGATGAACTGGGGGAAACCATCTGACATGAAATGCCATAAAAAAAATATGCTGTAAGAGGAACTGTTTGGAATGCTGAAGGCACCTGGCATAAGTGCCTGAATAAGGTAAGATGACAAAATCTGTAGCAATGTGGGACCAGGGGTGTTCTGTTACCGGGTTAGGCTGAAGTTTGTCTAAAGCGAGTGTCTGGAGAACCTTGGACTGAGCACAAATGGAACAGGAAGTGATTAATTTATGGATGTCTCCGGCCATGGTCTCCCACCGGTATTTATGAGAGGTCTGGATGTCAGGTACATATGGAGGTATGATTCAAAGTGATGAGACAATCTTGGAGAGACACAAAAACAAACTTATGGTCAGCGGAGTACTGAGCTGAAGCAGGGGTTTGCTGGAAAGTGGCATACAGGTCCCAAACAAACTCAGAATAGAAAACACTGGTCAAGCAGGCAGGATGGGTTTGGGTGGAATGGCTGGGTCATCCTCAGTGGAGTGAAGAAAAGACAGGGCATCAACCTTGATATTTGTAGATTGTAGAGCTGGGCTGATAAGAGAAGGTTAAAGTGAAACAAGAAAATGAACAGGGACCAATGGGCCTGGCAGGGTTTCACCCTCCTCGCACTTCTGAAGTACTTGAGGTTGTGGTGGTCCGTATTTACAACTAAGGTGTGCTCAGCTCTATCCAGAGTGAGCTTAATGGCTAACAGTTCCAGATCTCCCACACTGTATTTTCGATCAGTGGGTGTGAGCTTGTGGGAAAAATAGATGTCCGGGAACAGCTTGGCTGGGTTGTGCAGTTTCCGTGAGAGAACAACACCTACTCTAACATCAGAGGCGTCTACCTCCAGGATGAAGGGACAACTGACGTCAGGGTGTTTGAGGACTGGAGCTGGTGTAAAAGCATTCTTGAGGCAGTGGAATGCTTGGAAAGATTGGAAAGAGAAAAGGTAACGGAGAAAAGGTAAAGGTTGTAACATAACCTTTGTTGGCAATGACAGAACGTTCCTGTAAGTCTTCACTGGGTTTGCACACACTGTAGCTGGTATTTTGGCCCATTCCTCCATGCAGATCTCCTCTAGAGCAGAGATTTTTTTTTTGAGCTGTCGCTGGGCAAGACGGACTTTCAACTCCCTCCACAAATGTTCTATGGGGTTGAGGTCTTTAGACTGGCTAGGAAACTCCAGAACCTTGAAATGCTATTTACTGCCACTCCTTCGTTGCCCGAGCGGTGTGTTTGGAATCATTGTAATGCTGGAAGACCCAGCAACGTTCCATCTTCAATGCTCTCACTGATGGAAGGAGGTTTTGGCTTAAAATCTCACCATACATGGCCCCGTTCATTCTTCCCTTAACACGGATCAGTCGTCCTGTCCCCTCTGCAAGAAAAACAGCCCCAAAGCATGATGTTTTCCAATACCCCATGCTTCACAGTAGGTATGGTGTTATTGGGGATGCAACTCAACATTCTTCTTCCTCCAAAACACACAAGTTGAGTTTTTTTTTTTCCAAAAAGTTTCTATTTTTGGTTTCATCTGACCACATGATATTCTCCCAATCCTCTTCTGGATCATCCATATGCCTCTCTGGCAAACTTCAGACGGGGGCCTGGACAGGGACATGTACTGGCTTAAGCAGGGGGACACGCCTGGCACTGCAGGATCTGAGTCCCTCTCGGCATAGTGTGTTACTGATGGTAGCCTTTGTTACTTTGGTCCCAGCTCTATGCAGGTCATTCACTAGGTCCCTCCGTGTAGTTCTGGGATTTTTGCTCACTGTTCTCATAATCATTTTGACCCCACGGGATGAGATCTTGCGTGGGGCCCCAGATCGAAGGTGATTATCAATGGTCTTGTATGTCTTCCATTTTCTTACAGTTGCTGTCACAGTTGATTTATTCACACCAACCTGCTTGCCTATTGTATATTCACTCTTCCCAGCCTGGTGCAGGTCTACAATTTTCTTTCTGGGGTCCTTCGACAGCTGTTTGGTCTTGGCCATGGTTGAGTTTGGAGGCTGCCTGTTTGAGGCTGTGGACAGGTGTCTTTTATACAGATAATGAGGTCAAACAGGTAACGAGTGGAGGACAGAAGAGCTTCTTAAAGAAGCAGTTACAGGTCTGTGAGAGCCAGAAATCTTGCTTGTTTGTGGGTGACCAAATACTTATTTTCCACCATGATTTGCAATTGCATTTTTTTTTACAAATTATACAATGTAATTCCATGGATTTTTTTTCTCATTTTGTCTCTCATAGTTTTCATCATAGAAGTGTACCTAGGATGAAAATTACACACCTCTCTCATCTTTCTAAGTAGGAGAACTTGCACAATCAGTGACTGACTAAATACCTTTTAGCCCCATTGTACCTCAGGAAGGATATGGTATAGACGTGGACTTGCACTTTCCCTCTTTTACGTATAGCTTGTGTATGGGTCTACTGAGTGGTGGTGCCTGCAGCCAGAAGACATCTGTCTACCACTGCTACATGAAGTGGTGAGGGTAGCAGCTGAGGGGGGAGGCAGCACCTTTTGGCCAAGTTGATGACAAGGAAGTTCCCCTTGGTGCCGGAGTTGAGCAGAGTCTCATCAGCGGTAGGCAGGGAAACGGGTAACATGAAGTAATGTTTAGAGATGGTAAATGAAAATAGACTCACCTGTGACGAGTGCACAGTAGACTATGCACACTGGGAGGAGGACCTGGTTTTGTGTGCCCTGGGGCAAACAGGGCAGGTGGATATCAGGTATTTACCAGAGCCGCAATGGAGGCTCCAAACTTGAGCGTGTCAACCTGCATGGAGATCTCCTCAGGAGGCAAGTCAGGTGCAGGAATGGGTTCAGGCATGGCGCATGTCTTCTTCGCACACTTTGGACCCCTTAATACCAATGTTCCACAGCCTGCCAGAGTATTGTTACTGACTGTGTCCACCCCATTATGACCACAAAGCTAATATTAAACAGGCTTCTTGAACATTACAGTGAGTTCACTGCACTCAGCTGGTCTCCACAGTTACCAGGTTTCGATAAAACAGTGTACCTTTCAGATGTGTGGAATGGGAGACACACATCATGGATGTGCAGCCAACAAATCCGCACCAACTGTCTGACGCTATCATGTCAATATGGACCAAAATCTCTGAGGAATTTTCCAGCACCTTGTTGAGTCTATGGCACAAAGAATTGAGGCAAAACCGTTGACTCCTCCCTGTGTGTAGTTTTCATATCCTCCTCGTGTCCACGTAGAATTTCCCCTGGCACTCCAGTTACCTTCCATATTCAAAAAACATCAGTTAGGTTAGTTGGTCGCTCAAAATTGCCCCAATGTGAGTGTGTTTAACTAGTATCGTTATAGCCTTGCTCCTGTCACGAACGGATTCTGATGTGATGTTAAATAATGAATAAACAGCTATTTGATTTGATTACTTGTTGTAATTTGATAGCCAGGAAACATTTTGGCTGTGAAAGCATCTGTGTTTAGGTAATGCAGCAAATGGGTCCTGATTTTAAACAAATATGATTTTAAATAAACTTGCAGCAGGTGCCTCGACTATGAGTGATCTGATCAGGAACCAATCGGTGTACGAATTAAAGAAGGTTGAAATTTGATTGGACGCTTATGCGGTCACTTGACCAAACACAGTGGAGCTGACTGACTACCCGTGTTATGAGGGACACGGGTACATTTTAACAGACATTCAGCCATTAAAGTAATTTGATTCTTTACACTACATCAGTTGGTTTTGATCAGTTAAAACAGGTATGTGTCCAAATTCATGAGCAGTTTGTTTGTTAAAAGTTGTTATCATTCGTGCTAACCATCTAACCATTAAAACCCTTTTTATTTAGCGTTATGTTGCCATAGAAACCGCAAATACTCGGCTGGTGGAGGCTAGTGGTTAGTCTCGCTGAGAAATTGGTGTATGCTAGATAAATATATTAGTAAAACATACAAATAAGCATTTTCTACCAGTTTTTAAAACCGGTGTCGAATTGTTTATGCCGCAGTTATTGTTGTTGCACATTTGTTTCGTAGCTTCTGTGCTAGTTATAGTTTCAGTTTATTATTATTATTATTATTATTATTATTATTATTAGCTAACAAACAAACAAAAATACTTTTAACACAATAGGTGATGGCGTATCATGTTGCACCTGTATGACAGTTTTGTATTTGTGAAATTTCGTTTGCTGTATAAATGTCTGTCCATCAATGCAGAAAGTATCTTTTTATAGATGTAAACCTCTTAACCAGATGTGTAGCTATGAACTCAAGATCTATAACCCCTTCTCACATTTACCTTGGACAAGTGCGGTTTTGCAAGTTGGGTTTTGTGGGTTCTCCCTCTAACTGGACACTCGATCTTAAGGGTTGTGTTTGCGTGTGTTTGATATGGGTTAACCTTGCAAAGACAAGAGACAGTTGTCCATTTTAATCAGGAACTCCTAGCACACCCTGAGAGAGACATGTGAGCACTTCTGTCATTTTTATGAGTCAAATATGTTTATTGCAAATTAGACTTTTTCATAGCCTATATTCCTGTATTCTCTTTCTATACACTGGTCTTGGCGTGAAACACCAGAGTGGCAGACATGTATGTGGCAGACAATCTGTACCTGTGGTAATATTACACACCCGTTTAGGTCTGCTGGGTACAGAGTAAAAATTGCAGGTTCAGGATTATCCGTATCACTGGATCAGAATACAGTCACCCAGCAGCCAGGCCTCCCACAGCTTGCTGGGCTCTGTTTATCGTCATGCATATCAAATGGAAAGAGAAACGCAATGCTAAACCCATCTTCTTTAATTACACTACAAGCAGTTTTAATGACATGGTTTTTAATGCAGGAGAGTGACATCACATAAGATTGCTAACATTCAGAATTTACTTGTTAACACCCATACATATTTATTTAGCTTTATCATTTTGCATCTATGCCAGGATCAGATTCATAACTGGTATTTTTGTTTAACACCTTGTATACACTTCCTTCAGTCACTAAACATGGGAACTGCAGCAGAGAGTCTTGAGCCCCAGGACTACTTTCATAATGAACCCAATGCAGGAGATGAGAGAGAGGGCTGGGGCAGTGATGGTCAAGCTGAAGCCTCCACCACAGCCCCTTTATCTGCAGAAAGCAAGAAGAAGAAGAAGAAAAAGAAGAAAAGGTAAGCCATTTGGGGCTGGCATGGTGGTTCGGTGGGTAGCACTTTCACCTCACTGCGAGAAGGTCCTGGGTTCAGTCCCCAGGTGGAGCAGTCTGGGTCCTCCCCATGTCTGCGTGGGTTTACTCCAGGTATTTCGGTTTCCTCTCGCATTACTCAAATTTCCTCTGACAAGGACATGCGTGTTAGGTTAATTGGTGTTTCTTGCTGTTAATGAGTGTGTGAGTGTATGTGCCATATGTGCCCTAGGCACCAGGCTCTCCCGCGACCTTGTAAGGGAATAAGCGGGTAAGAAAGTGAATGAATGAATGTAAGCTCTGGCTGTTGTTGTAGTAGCGTTACATTGTTACCGGTACAGCCATGGAAAGAGAAACAACAAAACTGATGGAAAATGATAAACCACTGTTTTTCTTGGTAATTGCAATAAAAGATAAAATTCACAATAAAATTCACACAAATTTTGAAGCTAGAAAAATGATGAGTGATTTAGTTGTTTTGAGCAATGCATAGGTCTGTCTGTTTGTCTGCCTTTCTTCTTTCAGATGATTGTGGATAAATCTCACAAACTGTAAATACGAGAGTGGTGAGTTTCTGCTCTTATATATAACCAAATAAGTGTATTATGACAAGGCTTGGGTTAGTAATATTATCAAATATCGTGCCTCAGATTATAATGTGCCTCAGATTGACTCTTCAGCTTTATTTAACTGATGCCTTTTTACAATAATTCTAGTCCGTAGTAGTATAAAATAATAATACTATGTTATTACTTTATTAACTCATATAAAAACTTTGAACATAACTTGGAAAGGTTATATTTTCAACGAGAATGCTGCGACACATGCACATGAAACAAACTCTGACATATGAGATCCACTTTCCTGTAGACAATTAAATATTTAGAAGAAGTTTGCTAATTCACCAATGTACCAATGTTTTAGTTTCAACCGGACATATGCAGAGGAGCACTGGATGTTATTGTTACATGGCATCAGGGCTTCACTTCAAATGTAGAAGATGAAAGAGGATAAATGAACATGCACTGCAATAGGTAGTGCTGTCAGAATTTTGCAAGTAGTGTATCAGGCAGAGCAGCCATTTGATTTTCCACCTGCAGAAATGTTAAGATGATTTAATCACTTACTGAGTTCAGATAATAATGGTAGCAGTCACATGTGGTTTTTCCAAACTGAATGTGGACCACAATAATATTGTTTATCATGATAGATCTTCAGGCAAATAATTGTTTTGTCTAAATTTCATTGCCCCAAGCCTAACTATTGTAGAGTTGATTTTAAGAAAGAATAAAAATCAGTGTTAATGGTACAGTCCCTTAACAGTTATCTGTGCACGCTCCCATTTCTGCAAGTGCGCCGTGCTGCCCACAAGTATGGCCTGCAAGAGGCTGGAGAAGGGGAAGAGTGGACCTTATTTTGGACAGATTGTTCTGTCTCTTTAGACCGAGTAATGGAAATGAAGCGATATCAGGTAATTACTCCTAATCTCTATTGGTTTATAGTAGTGGTCGACCGATATGGCTTTTTAAATGGTCAATGACGATATTTAGAGAGCTTGGTACATATATATTGCAACTGATAAAACTAATAATAATAAATGACACAAGCTGAACTTAAAAATATTTCAGCTGTTAATGCACTTTCTCTGCTTGCACCATTTCTTTTTTGTAAATAAAAAATGCAGATTAACTCAAAATGGCAAAATGGATTAACTGGCCAGTCGATTAATCGGTCTATCATTAGTTTATAATATGTTTAAGCTGTCATTAATATACTTCACTGATTTTGTTCAGAAAATCAACCATTTTCCTGGAATGAGTGAGATCTGTAGGAAAGATCTCCTTGCAAGAAACCTGAGCCGCATGCTGAAGCTCTTTCCCAAAGACTATAACATATTTCCCTCTACTTGGTGCCTTCCTGCAGAGTAAGTATTCTGTATTTAACTTCCATGTAATATTAACGCCCCATCCAGTACCATTACGGGACCTAATGCATGATATACACTGGAGACTTTATTAGGTAGACCCGTTCAACTGCTTGTTAACAAAAAAATATCTAATCAGCCAGTCACATGACAGCAACCCCATGCATTTAGGCATGTAGACGTGGTCAAGATCACCTGCTGAAGTTCAACCCGAGCATCGAAAGGGGAAGAAAGGTGATTTAAGTGGCATGGTTGTTGGTGCTAGATGAGCCGGTCTGAGTATTTCAGAAACTGCTGATCTACTGGGATTTTCAGACACAGTGATTTCTAGGGTTTACAGAGAATGGTCAGGAAATGAAAAAATGTCCAGTGATCAGCAGTTCTCTGGGCAAAAAATGCCTTGTTGATGCCAGATGTCATAGGAGAATGGCCACACTGGTTTGAGCTGATGGAAAGGTTACAATAACTCAAATAACCACTTCTTACCAGTGAGTTTTGCAGAAGAGCATCTCTGAATGCACAACACATAGAACCTTGAAGCAAATGGGCTACAGCAGCAGAACACCACACTTGGTGTACACAATTCACTAAACCTGGACAACAGAAGATTGTTTGGTCTGATGAGTCTTGATTTGTACTGCAACATTCAGGTGGTAGGGCCATAATTTGGCATAAACAACATGACTGCATGGATCCATCTTGCTTTGTATCAATGGTTCAGGCTGGAGGTGGTGGTGTAATGGTGTGAGGGATATTTTCATGGCTGCTGGCAAGTAAGCGGGATCTTTGCCCTACACTGTCAAAAACTAAACCTTAGTGGTTACCTTGGGCCCCCAAGCCGTACTTTTACTGGCGGTCTACGAACCGCCAGCTACCTACTCTCCCTATCAATAAGGAGAACTCAAAAATCTGAGCAGGTGCAACATCACGTAAACGAGATGGGTGAATTCTCAGAGAATGCCGAGGATGCGACAACCAGCGGTGCACAGGAGTGTGCTTATAAACCTGAGCACGTAGGTGTCGCAAATGATCTAATAAGTGCCCATTAGAGTGGGTGCAAGCATGCTGCTGCGCTAAACGGTGCCCGGCGTGTCTAACAGGCCAATGCCGCCATCTAGCTTTGTCCAGCGTGTCTGCGTGTGTGTAATATATATATATATATATATATATATATATATATATATATATATATATATATATATATATATATATATATATATATATATATATATATATAATATATATATATATCAGTCACTGATTGTGCAAGTTCTCCTACTTAGAAAGATGAGAGAGGTCCTGTACTTTTCATCATAGCTACACTTCAACTGATTGTAAATTATGGTGGAAAATAAGTATTTGGTCAATAACAAAAAGTTCAAACTCAGTACTTTGTAACATAACCTTTGTTGGCAATGACAGAGGTCAAACCGTTTCCTGTAAGTCTTCACCAGGTTGGCACACACTGTAGCTGGTATTTTTGGCCCATTCCTCCTCTAGGAGCAGTGATGTTTTGGGGGCAACACGGACTTTTCAATTCCCTCCACAAATTTTTTCTATGGGGTTGAGGTCTGGAGGACTGGCTAGGCCACTCCAGGACCTGAAATGCTTTTTTTATGGAGCCACTCCTTCGTTGCCCAATCGGTGTGTTTGGGATCATTGTCATGCTGGAAGACCCAGCCACGTTCCCATCTTCAATGGTCTCACTGATGGAAGGAGGTTTTGGCTTAAAATCTCACCATACATGGCCCCGTTCATTCTTCCCTTAACATGGATCAGTCGTCCTGTCCCCTCTGCAGAAAAAAACAGCCCCAAAGCATGATGTTTCCACCCCCATGCTTCAACAGTAGGTATGGTGTTCTTGGGATTGCAACTCAGAATTCTTCTTCTTCCAAACACGGTGAGTTGAGTTTTTTATCAAAACGTTTTATTTAAGTTTCATCTGACCACATGATATTCCCCAATGTACTGGATCATCCATATGCTTTCTGGCAAACTAGACGGGCCTTGACATGTACTGGGCTTAGCAGGGGGACACCGCCTGGCACTGCAGGATCTGAGTCCCTCTTGGCCTAGTGTGTTTACTGATGGTAGCCTTTGTTACTTTGGTCCCAGCTCTCTGGCAGGTCTTTCATCAGGTCCCTCCGTGTAGTTTTTTGGATTTTTGCTCACCGTTCTCTCATGATCATTTTGACCCCACGGGATGAGATCTTGGGTGGAGCCCCCAGATCGAGGGAGATTATCAATGATCTTGTATGTCTTCCATTTTCTTACAATTGCTCCCACAGTTGATTTATTTCACACCAACCTGCTTGCCTATTGTATATTCACTCTTCCCAACCTGGTGCAGGTCTACAATTTTCTTCCTGGTGTCCTTCGACAGCTCTTTGGTCTTGGCCGTGGTTGAGTTTGGAGTCTGACTGTTTGAGGCTGTGGACAGGTGTCTTTTATACAGATAATGAGGTCAACAGGTGCCATTAATACAGGTAACGAGTGGGGACGGAAGAGCTTCTTAAAGAAGTTACAGGTCTGTGAGAGCCAGACATCTTGCTTGTTTGTGGGTGACCAAATACTTATTTTCCACCATAATATACAATTAAATTTTTGAAAGTCCTACAATGTGATTTCCTGGATTGTTTTTCTCATTTTGTCTCTCATAGTTGAAGTGTAGCTATGATGAAAATTACAGACCTCTCTCATCTTTCTAAGTAGGAGAACTTGCACAATCAGTGGCTGACTAAATTCTTTTTTGCCCCACTGTGTGTGTGTGTGTGTGTGTGTGTGTGTGTGTGTGTATATATATATATATATATATATAATATACTGTTATAGACCAAAAAAAAAAAAAAACCTCACCAAGAAGGAGTTGTTAGGATCAAATAAAACTTTATATCTTTATATGTGTGACTGTTGTGAGATATGTTAGTGACAATATTAGAATGAAAGATTAAGTTTATTGGGGAAAACTGTACAATTGAAAGGAGGCTCTAGTACCCTTTTTGGGCCGCCTCTAGCCTGGATACAAGGTGAGATACAGTTATCATGGAGGCATACAGGGCTTGTACAGAGGCCTGTGGCACATTTGTCCACAGATGTTGCTGCTGGGCCTGTAAATCCTGCACACTCGTAGGTTTGCCGAAGCTGGTATCACAAAGCTGGTCCCATAAATGAAATTAAATGGTCCCATAAAACTTTTTGGTTGGCTTAGATATACAGTATAAAATATAATAAAGTCATATATATTTAGTTACAGTGATTTTCAAGCTTACACCAGAGTCAAAAAGCACAAGACCTACATTTGCAAACCAGAGGCAGGTTGCCAAGGTCGTGGTATCTTTCTTACCAAGTCAAGCAAAGACATTCAGCCAGGTGAACACATGATCTGCCAGGTGTATATTTCCAGGGTAAGACACAGTCATTACAGGTCAAAATCTATTATTCATTTCACTAATTGCGAAGTACCTATGATTTTTAAATTGTTAGTTTTCTTTCCATAGCCCTTTATAATTGATGGATTCAAGTTTGACTTGCGCATTTATGTGCTGGTGACTAGCTGTGACCCCCTCCGTGTCTTTGTGTACGATGAGGGACTGGCCCGTTTCTGCACCAGTCAATACAGTGAGCCCTCTAGCAGTACCATGGTAAGGGACAACTGGCAAATTGCATGCAATTATTAAATGTCAATGTGTAATCATTTGTGTAAATATTACTATTGGTATATTGCAACATAGCTGTCATAAAAACTCAACCAATTGTTAATATTTTGGACAAAAAAGTGATAATTCAATGATATAAATAATTACTTATTTGCCTTATTTTAAGTGGTTTTCTCCCTTTCACCCAAATCCTGTTGTTGAAGGATAATGTTTGCATGCACCTGACCAATTACGCCATCAACAAGCATAATGAGAATTTTGTCCATGACGGTGATCGAGGCAGCAAACGGTAATTTTTATTCAATAACATGTCTTAATCCAGTAAATCTAGTAAATTTCACAATTACTTTAAATTGTATAAATATTAATATCTTAGGAAGCTTTCAACTTTCAACAAGCATCTGGAGGCTATGCATCATGATTCAGAGAGGGTGTGGGCAGATATTGAGGATGTGATTATTAAGACTCTCATCTCGGCTCATCCCATTCTCAAGCACAACTACAACACCTGCTTCCCCAACCATGCGGCAGGCAGCGCCTGTTTTGAGATCCTGGGTTTTGATGTGCTGCTGGACCGCCATCTTAAACCTTGGCTGCTGGAGGTGGAATCACTAGTAAATGACCTGTTTTCATACACGTTTGTACATTTATGAATCACCGCTTTGACCTTCCTTTCTCTCTCTGTTTGTTTAGGTCAATCATAGTCCTAGTTTCACTACAGACTCTCATTTAGACCGCGAGGTGAAGGATGCTTTGCTGTATGACACGCTGGTGTTGATTAACTTGGGTGCATGTGACCGCAAGAAGATTCTAGAAGAGGAGAAACGCAGGGTGAAAGAACGACTACAGCAGAAATGCTCCAGAGTGGCCAGGTCTTGCAATACAGTTACACAATACAAATCCAAAACACTATTCTGATTGGAACCAGTGTTGATAAAGTAATGGTTTAATTGTCCTGAAACAGTGTTACAATGCCACTGGTCCAGTGACAATGGCTGTGATTATGCAGTGTTACTCATATAGTGATATACACTATATAGACAAACGTTTCTGGACACCCAGAAACTACATCTCAAAGCATGCGTATTAGCTTGGAGTTTCTCTCCCCTTGCTGCTTCAACAGCCTTCGCTCTCCTGACAGTGTTTTTCAGCAGAATGTGGAACATCACTTTGAGGTCAGGTGCTGATGTTGAAGAATAAGCCCTGACTTACAGTTGCCAATTAATCTCAGTGGTATCTAATGGAGTTAAAGTTAAGGCATAGCGCAAGTCTACCAAGTTCTGTCGCGCTGGCTTCTGTCTTGGGATGCGAGGATAGCATCGACTCGCTTTTCGGCTTGGGCATGCTCGGCATGATCGCACAGGTTCCAGCCCTCATTTGCCGCCATGTGCGTTAGTGGACTTGACTTGACGCGGACGTTCCTGGCCCTCACACGGCTTTTTTTTGCAAACCCTAACCCTAACTGCAATTGGGTCCTAAAACAGTTTTTACTTTTGTTTTCACGGTTCACCTGGTTTTTAATATGGCGAACCGTAACAAGTTCTCCCTCAAAGGTGGGAAACCATTCCTTTATGCACTAATATTTCATTCTCATTGCCACTGTTTTGTCTATGGATATTCTATGGTAGTATGTTTCCTATTAGGAACCTTTTAGCAGTGAATATGGCTGAAATAACAAATAGCACAAATTAGAAGTGGTGTCTATGAACTTTTGGCCATGTAGTGCAGTTAAATGTGGGTGTCACTGTAGTTGGGCTGTGCTGTGCTATTAGAGGATTCATTTGCTCATCACAGGCATGTTCCCTTTAGATTAAAACAGGGGCTTTCAGATTATTAACCATGTTCTCTATAGATTTTGATGGTATGACTTTGTTTGTCAGTCTGTGCACATTTGAATATGTTGCAAAAATCACAAAATAATTAGTACTGTCAAATGATTAGAACATTGATGATTTTCTTAAACTGCCCCAATTTTATTATTTTAATTGCTGTTAGTCTCATTTTTGCTTGCTCATATTTGACCTATATAAAGAATGTTTCTTTATAAAGCATATGAGTGGACAAAACCACACCAGTGTTACCAGAACAAAACCTTTTTAATGCAAAGAATTAATGTAATTAGATGAAACGACATGCACATTATCGCACATGACTGTTTGCCAAGCAGTTGTCAAACCAAGTGGTGACATTGTAATCTGTTTATGTGACATGTTATGCACATCCATGACGAGAATCTCCTGTTCCACATCACAAAGGTGTTCTATTTTTTTTTTAATCTGGTGACTGTATAGGACATGTGCGTACAGTGAACTCGTTGTCATGTTCAAGAAACCAGCTTGAGATGATTTAAGCTTTGTGACATGGTGTTATCCTGCTGAAAGTAGCCATTAGAACATGGTACACTGTGGTCATAAAGGGACGGACATGGTCAGCAACATACTCTCAGATAGGCTGTGGTGATTAAACGATGCTCAAGTGGCATCAAGGTGCCCAAAGTGTGCCAAGAAAATATCTCCCACACCATTACATCACCACCAGCAACCTTGTTGATTCAATTCAGGATGGATCCATGCTTTCATGTTGTTTAAGAGAAATTCTGAACCTACCATTCGAATGTCACAGCAGAAATCAAGACTCATCAGACCAGGCAATGTTTTTCCAATCTTTTACTGTCCAATTTTGGTGAGTCCGTGTGAACTGTAGCCTCAGTTGCCTGTTCTTAGCTGACAGGAGTGGCACCACAGGAGTGACGCTACAGTGGTCTTCTGCCGCTGTAGCCCACATGCTTTAATGTTCAATGTGTTATGCATTCAGAGCTGCTCTTCTGCACACCTCAGTTGTAACGAGTGGATATTTGAGTTATTTAGTTTCTTTTTTCAGCAATTCTTCTATGACCTCTGGCATCAACAAGGCATTTTTGCATTTTAACTGCTGCTCACTGGATATTTGGTTATAGTTTAACAGGTATCACAAGTACATTTAAACATGCACCAGTGGAACCAGTGTAGGAGATGAACTGCCAGATTATTTTATTATTATATTGAACTTGGTAGGGTGGCACAGTGGTTAGCACTGTCACCTCACAGCTCCGAGATCCCCTGTTCGATCCCGACCCAGGGCTCTGGCTGTGTTGAGTTTGTATGTTCTCCCCATGTTTGGGTGGGTTTTCTCCAGGTACTCCAGATTCCTCCCACATTCCAAAGACGTGCGTTAGGTTAATTAGCGTTTCCAAAGTGCCCCTTGGTGTGAATGTGTGTATGATTATGTGATGGGGATGGGTTGTTCCTGCCTTGCACCCTGTGTTGCCGGCTAGGCAGCGGCTCTCTCTTGACCCTGTATAGGATAAGCAGATAATGAATGAATGAATGAATGAATGAATGAACTTGGTGGTTGCTGTAGTAACTTTGTGTCGTTACATATTGTGAATTATTGTTTCATCCTGTGAATTGCACAAACTGCCAAAACATTATGGCTAACTATTCACTAAAAAGCTTGTGGCTTTTTCCTGTTTACTAAATCACCTCCAATCTCTTCTATGATCAGGACTGAGGAACTTCAGCGGTACCAGGCCTCCAGCATGGAACAGATGCAGAAATATGAAGCCAAACACCTTGGGGGATTCCGCCAGATTTATCCTAGAGAGGGAGGAGAAAAATACGACAAATACTTCAAACACAGTAGCTCTCTGTTCCAAGAGACAGCAGCCTCCAGAGCAAGAGAGGAGTGTGCTAGGTAGCTCTCTACATGAGCATAGTAATATCTCTTCACAAAGCACATGCATCGATCAGACATAACATTATGACCACCTCCTTGTTTCTACACTCATTGTCCATTTGATCAGTTTCACTTACCATATGGATGCACTTTGTATTTCTACAATTACAGACTGTAGTCCTTCTGTTTCTCTACATAGTGATGCTTGAAAGTTTGTGAACCCTTTAGAATTTTCTCTGTGTCTGCATAAATACGAAGTAAACATCATCAGATTTTCACACAAGCCCTAAAAGTAGATAAAGAGAACCCAGTTAAACAAATGAGACAAAAATATTATACTTGGTTATTTATTTATTGAGGAAAATGATCCAATATTACATATTAGTGAGTGGCAAAAGTATGTGAACCTCTAGGATTAGCAGTTAATATGAAGGTGAAATTAGTGTCAGGTGTTTTCAATCAGTGGGATGACAATCAGGTGTGAGTGGGCACCCTGTTTTATTTAAAGAACAGGGATCTACCAAAGGTTCTTATCTATCAAAGGTTTTAGGTCATATTTATGCAGAAATGTAGAAAATTCTAAAGGGTTCACAAACTTTCAAGCACCACTGTAATAAGAATGGGCCACATAAGATACACAAGGAGGAAACATGACAGGCCATGCTGTACATTTGTTCATCCCACTTACTCTGCTCTCTAATGGTCAGGACCCCCACAGATCAGGTACTACGTGGGTGGTGGATCATTCTCAGCACTGCAGTGACACTGATGTGGTGATGGCGTGTTCGTGTGTGCTGTACTGGTATGAGTGGATCAGATACTGCAGTGCTGCAGGAGTTTTTAAACACCTCAGTGTCAGTGCTGGATTGAAAATATTCCACCTACCAAAAATGTCCAGCCACCAGCATCCTGGCGGAACCGTCCTGTGAGCACTGATGAAGGATTAGAGAACACAAACTGTGCAACAACAAATGAGCTACTGTCCTTGACTCTACATCTACACGGTGGAGCAGTATGGTAGATGTGTCTAATAGGGTGCACAGTGAGTGAACACCGTGTTTAAAAACTCCAGCAGCACTGCTGTGTCTGTCCATACCAGGACAATTAACTCGTCACCACCACGTCAGTATCAGTGCAGTGCTGAGAATGATCCACCATCCAAATAGTACCTGATCTATGCTGGTCCTGTGGGGCTTCTGACCATTAGAGAGCAGAGTAAAGGGGACGAACAAAGGATGTAGAGAAAGATATGGACTACAGTCTGTAATTGTAGAACCACAAAGTGCCTCTATATGGTAAGTGGAACTGATAAAATGGATAATGAGTGTGGAAACAAATAGGTGGTCATAATGTTATGCCTGATTGCAGTATACATATATAATTGTCAATTTAAAAAAATCATTTTACAGTGAACATAGTATATTATATATTGATCTGGGTTACTGTGTACATATAGGCAGCAGCTGCAGGAGCTGCATCTGAAGCAAGAGCACAAACAGCCAAAGCAGAAGGGAGCTCAGAGGAAGGATCTACAGGGAGAGTCAGCAGGAGAAAAAGCTAAACCATGTAAAGTTCAAACTTGTGCCACATATCCCAAAGTGAGCTCTGAACAACACGATGTGAGTCAACTTCAGTTATTCCATTAACAAAAGGGGTTGTATAGTAGATGCTTCTTAGATCAGCAAGCATAAGTGAGTGCAAGCCCACAACTAAGCCCTCTCACTGGTATCCAAGACCCTGACCCTGGCAGTACCAGTACAACAACCTTCTTACACCTGACTGTGTTCTGTCTGTTGACTGCACTGATAGTGGTAGTTGTTCTGAAAAAGCAGAAATGCTTTGTAAAGTGTAGAGTGCTTTGTAGTGATTAAAATACATGGATGTGTCGTCCAAAGATAAAGTACATTTGTGTGTGATACAATACAACCCCTTATTTTGGACATTGTGTGCAATCCCTGTCCCTGACCAGACAGCTGTGGTGATTGCCATTTTAAGCGAACTTTGTAAGGATATTAATAATTTCAGCCTCTGTTTTTTAGTCTCTTGAATCACCTGAAGCACCGGACCTTTACATTTGTACAGATTGAACTGGCTCTTACTTTGTTGGCTTGGTCAGGTCAGATGACTCACTCCGTCAAACAGGAGCAGTAGCATTTTGGTTACCTTATTTTGTCATTTTCAAATGTTTGAACTACGCTTGGTTGCATTGTCAAATCAAGAGGGCTCGTCCACTGTCGCCATAGTGTCTGATAGCTTGGCACACCCAACCCCTGACTTGGCCAGAGAGTACTTCTGGGAGTGCCTGTGGTGGTGGGCTAGTGTACCAGACAACTTGGATGTCATTGTTTTATTATTTAAAATAAGTATAATTCAAGGCCTCTCTTCAGTTTCAGCTGATTGAATCAAACTTGTGCATCATCGTTATGCCTCTAGAGGGGGCTAAAGTGTTGTGTTTGGTTAAACTGTCTCATTGAAAAGCAGGTACTGTACTGTGATTAGGTTAAATCACTTTGAGATTTTGTGAGACTATATATTTAATCGGTGTGTTTATCTCTACTGTGTATGGTGTGAAGTCGCTGTTGATGTTTCTTTTTTTTCATAGCTACAGTCCAGGCCCCCAGTTCTGCCTATAGCATCAGATACTTCCTTGCCTCTGGACTTGTCCGAAGAAGAGGAGATGGAACGAGTAAACGCACTTGTCCAAAGGCAGAAATTGTTGCAGGACTTGGGTGTGGTTGATCAGGTGCATCAACTGCTGCTGGGTGCCCAGCCTGTACTCGTTCCTATTAAGCATCAACAGGGACAATCCAGTTTTTATTCACACAAAAGACACAGCTGGCCCAACAAGGTACCAGACATTTACATTTACATTTATGTCATTTAGCACCCTTATCCAGAGTGACTTACAATTGATTTACAATTTAGAATCCAAGCTATTGTGGGTTACGGCTCAAGGACCCAACAGTGGTAGCTTGGCAGAGGTGGGATTTGAACCCTGGACCTTCTGGTCCATAGTCCAGTACCTTAACCGCTAATGTAATTTACATTTACAGCATTTAGCAGACGCCCTTATCCAGAGCGACCTACAATTGGTACAGTCTTACAATCCAAGCAATTGTGGGTTAAGGGCCTTGCTCAAGGACCCAACAGTGGCAGCTTGGCAGAGGTGGGATTTGAACCCTGGACCTTGTGGTCCAGAGTCCAGTACCTTAACCTAGGCTACCACAGTCCCATACAGTTACTGGCACAGTTTTGAATTATATGTGATAATATTTTAATATTAACACGAGGACCATCAGATGAATGTTTGATTGCATGTTTTTGCATACATTTCTTTTGTTTGACCCTAAATAAACTGTTTTCCATTAAAATAGCACTACACATCCATAGCAGTGGGCAACATAAACTACAACCAAATGTGTTTATTACTTTCTAATAACTCAGTAACATTATTTTCATCATGTCTTCATTCATTTCATTGTCATATCTCTGACAACCTGCTGCTAAGCCATTGTGATTACCAGAGCAAAACCTTTTTAATGCAAAATATTCATTTTATTAGGTACCTTTATATGAAAGAGCATGTGAAAGCTGTTACCTAATGTACCGTGTCATGTTACTGTGCTCAGGTGCCTGAATAGTCACTATGTAGAATATAGAGAATAGTGATTAGGGGACTATTTTGGATACAACCCATAAATAAATAAGTAGCCAAGAAAGTATAATAAATTGCGAGACCTTAAATGTATGCTCTGTGACCTCTGAGCCTCATAATTTGATGTTGTCTGTTGGATAAGGAGGTATAAACTGTCCTGTGCTGTGTTGCAGAGACAGGGTCTTCCAAGAGCTAAACCTTGCCTGCAGTATGTTGACTCTCGACTTGTGCAGCATGGCACACAGTTTGACTCGTGGAACTGGAAACCTTCACAGCTGGTTCTTAATGAGTCAGCCAGATTACAACGTTTCATCCTGGGAGTGTCAGATGCCGAGTGGAAAACCTTTACAGAATACAGAAGCAATAGCAGTGCCCGGAGCATACCATGGAAAAGTAAGCAAATTATAATAACAACAACCTGCCTCTGGACGCCTGTTTCGCTAAAGTGAAAGCATTACTTTCTCCTAATTTTAGTAACTTTCTTTCAGTTGCTAGTCCTCTGGTCAGGAAGGGCATTATTGGCTCATGCCTTGTGGAATCCAGGACCCAAGCTGCTGTGATGGACATGCAGCAGCAGGTTCAGAGACGACTGCATTGTGCTCCATTGTCTTCTGCTCATGAAGCTGTACAGAATCTATTCATTATCTCTACTCCAGTGCCTCTATTGCCACGGTCAAATCCCAGTTACACCCTCCATAAAACCCCCCAGCAGAGGCCTGACTATTAATGTTGGATGCACAGCTGCTTAGAAAAGTGCCTTTCTTCTCTATTAGCAGTATACCAGTTCTTTCTTCGTCTTCTGTATTCATGTGGAATCAAAGTTGTTCTCTTGAAACAAAATGTTGTATACTTGGTTTTGGAGAATAAAACAGACTGGTGCCTCTGGCAATTAAAAGGACATTTTTTTTTGTTATGGGACATCTCTACTCAAGATGTTATAAAAGTAGTATGCTTAATATGAATCTTCATATTGTTTAACCCAAGCAATCTTTATTTTCTGCGTCGCTGTATGGATATTTTTATACTGTGCAGCTTTGACGTTCGGAAAACCTGTACAAAAGACATTTGACTTTGCACTTGGATACAACTTCCCTGATGTCCAGGGGACATTTTGTCATTACATTATTTCTGCTATCTTTCTGTAATTCATCAGGCACCATAATTCACCGAACCCATGCATGCACGCCCAGAACATACACAACTGTAATGGACACTCAAACTATAGTTCTAAAAGTTCTAAAGCATTACCCAAATACAGTACTAGAATAATAAACCAAGTATAAAACATTAATGCTACCTGCTGCCTTCATCCTAATTACTTTGCAATCAAAACCTCACAGCAATGCCATAAAAACTAGTTGAAATCCTTCCCAGGAGAAAGACTGGAGGAACAATTACTCCACCAAAAGCATGATAAACTCATGATAAAGAAAGAATGAATGAGCAGGTGTCAAAATACTTATGCCCAAATAACGCCTGAGATAATTCAAGTTTGTGGGCCTTTGAAGTTTCGAAAATATTATCGTCTAAACCTTCACCTGTTCTTGGCACATGGTAGATTGTAAGTTGTTTTTAATCTTCATTTTACTTGACGCAATCTCACAACCAGATTCAGTCACCAGAAAGGAGAAGAATTATGTGCATTAACTCGTAACTGTTTTATCAAACAGGGAAAACTATGAATGAGTATGAAAGCAAGTTTGAGTATGAAACAAATTCACCCTATTTTCTAAAAGCTTGGTGGTCCCTGATAATGTATCAATCACTAAGTTTGTCACACCCACTCTCCATAACAAATACAAGTTTGCTGCCTCAGGGCAACAGTACTATATATTTATGTGGTATATACTATATACAGTGGGGCAAAAAAGTATTTAGTCAGCCACTGATTGTGCGACTTCTCCTACTTAGAAAGATGAGAGAGGTCTGTAATTTTCATCATAGCTACACTTCAACTATGAGAGACAAAATGTGAAAAAAAATTCAGGAAATCACATTGTAGGATTTTTTAAGATTTTAATTGTAAATTATGGTGGAAAATAAGTATTTGGTCAATAACAAAAGTTCAACTCAATACTCTGTAACATAACATTTGTTGGCAATGACAGAGGTCAAACGTTTCCTGTAAGTCTTCAACAGGTTGGCACACACACTGTAGCTGGTATTTTGGCCCATACCTCCATGCAGATCTCCTCTAGAGCAGTGATGTTTTGGGGCAACATGGATGTTCAACTCCCTCCACAAATTTTCTGTAGGGGTTGAGGTCTGGAGACTGGCTAGGCCACTCCAGGACCTTGAAATGCTTTTTATGGAGCCACTCCTTCGTTGCCCGAAGACCCAGCCACGTTCCATCTTCAATGCTCTCACTGATGGAAGGAGGTTTTGGCTTAAAATCTCACCATACATGGCCCCGTTCATTCTACCCTTAACACGGATCAGTCGTCCTGTCCCCTCTGCAGAAAAACAGCCCCAAAACATGATGTTTCCACCCCCATGCTTCACAGTAGGTATGATGTTCTTGGGATGCAACTCAGAATTCTTCTTCCTCCAAACACGGCGAGTTGAGTTTTTGCCAAAAAGTTCTATTTTGGTTTCCTCTGACCACATTATATTCTCCAGTGTTCTGGATCATCTCCATATGCTCTATGCCAACTTCAGATGGGGCCTGGACATGTACTGGCTTAAGCAGGGGGGCACGCCTGGCACTGCAGGAGTCCTTCTCGGCGTCGTGTGTTTACTGATGGTAGCCCTTTGTTTACTTTGGTCCCAGCTCTCTGCAGGTCATTCATCAGGGTCCCTCCATGTAGTTTGTGGGATTTTTGCTCACCGTTCTCATGATCATTTTGACCCCACGGGATTGAGATCTTGCGTGGAGCCCCAGATCGAGGGAGATTATCAATGGTCTCGTATGTCTTACAATTGCTCCCACAGTTGATTATTCACACCAACCTCCTTGCCAATTGTAGATTCACTCTTCCCAGCCTGGTGCAGGTCTGCAATTTTCTTCCTGTGTCCTTCAACAGCTCTTTGGTCTTGGCTATGGTTGAGTTTGGAGTCTGACTGTTTGAGGGCTGTGGACAGGTTGTCTTTTATACAGATAACGAGGTCAAACAGGTGCCATTAATACAGGTAACGAGTGGAGGACAGAAGAAGCTTCTTAAAGAAGTTGTTTACAGGTCTGTGAAAGCCAGACAACAAAATCTTGCTTTTTTGTGGGTGACCAAATACTTATTTTCCACCATGATTTACAATTAAATTCTTGAAAAATCCTACAATGTGATTTCCTGGATTTTTTTTTTTCTCATTTTGTCTCTCATAGTTGAAGTGTAGCTATGATGAAAATTACAGACCTCTCTCATCTTTCTAAGTAGGAGAACTTGCACAATCAGTGGCTAAATATAAATCAGTGGCTTACTAAATTCTTTTTTGCCCCACTGTATATAGATTGATTAAAAGAGTCACATTAAAACAAATAGCCATCGTTTAAAACTTGGGAATGCAGGATGACAAATGTATTTATTTTTTATTTAATGTATTATTTACAGCCTCTTCAGTTTCTTCATCTTCGAACAAATATTCAGGCTCATTATCAGTAAACAAATCACTGTCAGTGATTTGATTGTCATATCTTGTCCATATTTGAAAGTCCTCTCCCTTTTTAAAAGGTTCACATAGAAATCTTATTTTACCTACACAAAGACAGTTTATTCTTTAGAATGTTTCTATATTTCTGCATAAAGATGAGTAATCATATTTGTAATATGTAATCAGATTTTCACATAATTCCTACAATTAGATAGAGAACTCAATTGAACAAATGAAATAAAAATATTACACTTGTTCATTTATTTATTGGAGAAAATTATCTAATATTACACATCTGTGAGTGGTAAAAGTATGTGAATCTTTGCTTTCAGTATCTGAAACTAAACGTTTCCGGTAACTGCTGATCAGTTCTGCTCATCAGATTGGAGGAAATTTAGCCCAACTCTGGGATGTTGGTGGATTTCCTTGCATTAACTGCTTACTTCAGATCCATGACTTATTCATCCAGACCGTGGCTATTTCCAGTAGCCTTCTGCCTTGTGCATGTACCAGGTGATGGACAACAATGTTCTTTTTGGAGAGCAGTAGCTTTCTCCATGCAGCCCTGCCATGCACGACATTGTTGTTCAGTGTTCTCCTGATGGTGGATTCATGAACATTACCATTAGCCAATGTGAGAGGGACCTTTCGTTGCTTAGATGTTGCACTTTCTATTATTTTTATCTCATTTGTTTATTTGGGGTCTCTTGACTTGAGTGAAAATCGGATGATGTTTCAGCTCATATTCATGCAGAAATATAGAAAATCCAAGTTTAAGCATTCAAGCACCATGTTATTTCGTACTGACTTCCAAACTGCACATCTGAAGATAGGAAAGCAAAAACATTGACAAAAGTCATCATTTTGCATCTTAGCACATCTGCATAACAAATGAACAAACACACTTTTAGTACATAAATATTATTATCTGAGGGGGAAAAAAAAGTGGTTTGTTGTCTGAGGGCAACAGTATGCCATAGTGTTAAAACAAAAAAATATATATATTTTAATCAAAAATGCATATAGCCAAACAGGCTAATTCTAATGTAACTTCTACTTAGGGGGGCAAGACTAAGAGAAAATAATTACTAATTCAGAATAAGTAAATAACAAATGTAATATAATACTTTATTAAAAAAGAATAAATTAATTTATGTTTTCTACGCAGTATAATGTAATTGTGCTGTTATCGTGCATAGAGCGAGCGTGAAAGTGAGGTTTTTTTTACATGGAAAATTAGAGGCCAATTAGAGGTAGAACTGCATGTGACGTTCATGTTAAGAAGTACTTGGTGAGTTACAAATGGGTCAGAATACTCCTACATTTACGAATGAATTTATGTACTACGAAGTTACGAACTTTTTGGGAAACCCACTCTAATAACTAAAGCCAAAAATTGAAATAATTTTCTCATCACCTTACCTTACCATCTGTGCTTGTGTGCTGTCAAAAAAAATCTGTGGCAGTTTCATTTTGTAAATGCCATAACTACTTTCTTGCATAACATCTATTATATGTAACCGAGCTTCAGAGAGGTTTGTCTAAAACTTGACATTTAGTGAAATAAATACGCACACCGACATAGCAAGTGTGATTGAATGTTGAAAATGGTAACATTCACACTTTGCCCACAGCGACCCCAAAGGAACATTCACTGCATCTACCATTCATTAGCAAAGTCTGGATGAAAGTTTGTTACATACACATAAGAATGTGTATAGTCAATAGAGAGCTGATTATGACCTTCACTGGGTTAATCCAAACCTTTGATTTCTAATAAAACTGATTTCAGTCACTAAAATGTCATATAAAATGTCTGTTATATATAAAAAGGATCCATCTTTCTCAAGACCCAACAATCAAAATTGCAGCTGTCTCTGTTCAACTTGGGCAAGGCTGGGAGGGTCTTTTGTAGGAGGCTTCTTTTGTCTTGTCTCCCCCAGACGGAGGAAGACTTTGCATCCTTTAGTGGAATAAAAATGCAACATGGGTATTAGCAGTGGGACTGGTGGCCTACAGTTACTGTAGAGACTGCACCATTAAAGGTACGCAGCCCTTGTGAAATCCATTACTTTTGCTGTTGGTTTGTTCAGAAGTTGTCCGATTGAGGTTAGGCTGTACACTGTTACACTAATCTCTCTGTGCTAGAACATGATTTATCACCTGGTTTATGATAGGTTCTCTTATTTCATCAGTTACAACAGCTCTTACTCTCCTGAATATCACCACAAATGGCACCAATTCTACAGCCACCCATCTACACTAATAAGAACTTTGTACAAGAACGTTTCACATTTCTCCAACCTGACCACAAGGTGGTATGGTGTATTCATTATGAGGCACCAACTAATATTATATAAACTAATATAGTGTTATTTTACTACCAGAAATTAAGATCACATTTTAGAAATGCAAGGGCACAGTTCATGCAACTCACAGAAAATATGTATGTGCTCACTAATGTTTACCCTGCCCATGCATGGGTTTGCTATGTGTTCTTGTTTCTGGATGTCTGCTGTTATTTTACTGCCCACAATTTTCATCTGACCAGGTAATGGTTTTTCACAGCTCAATGATCCAATTTTTTGCCTCCCAGTGGAGTCACTCGAACTGGTCATGTTGTTATAGCCCATTTGTGGTAAGGAACAACATTTCGTTTCTGCTTTCGGAAACATTAGCTGGAGCACAGCGTTGTATTCGACTGCAATTTGTTTGACTGTGCACCACCTGTTCATCACAACGATTCTTGACATCCTCCTCTGACCCCTTTCTTTGATGAGTTGTTTACATTCACTGGATCCCCTTTCACTGGATGTTTTTCCTCGGCTACACCATTATGGCCCCGGTGACCATGCCTCGTTCATCACATTACTCCATTTTCCTATTCTAAGGGCAGGTGTTTCCAAGTGGCCAGTGTATATTTAAATATAAACGTATAGCATTCCAGATGTGAGAACGCTACGGCTAACACAGATCACAAGGACAGCTTGTTTGCCTTGTTAACATCACTCTCTAATTAAGTTAATTAAATGACCCATCCATTTGGTTTATTCTGCTGTTATCACATGGGCAAATACCTGAAAGTCTGTCAGGTGCTTTTTGTCCCTTAGTTAGAATTGATTAGGTAGTACATGTACCTGAAATGATAAGTTTGTGTTGCACTCAGAATCACCAACAGATGTATATTAACATTGGTGCTTAGGCCTGTCACAATCATGGGACTGTAGCTGACTATCAGTTGTCCTATACATAATTTCGAATAATGATTTAATGGTCTGCTCTTTAAACACAGCTAAGGAAGTACAACCCTAAAGTGACTGAACAGCCACCTTTCTTACTAGCCATGTTTGATTAGCAGCTTATACTGCTATTACTGCCAGAATGATACACTGCATGTACGTAGTCAACTTCATTTCATTTCTTAATAAACATCCATTCCTGCATTTCAGGCCTACAACACAATCCAAAGAAAGTTGTCACAGAGACAATTTAGGGCTAGTAATGAGGTAAAAAACCTAAATAATGATGTGATTTCAAACAGGTGATTATAATCATGATCAAATCCCTTTCATTATCTCTTTGAGGAACATTGTTTTTAAACATTTCAATAATTTTCTTACACATTTGTTGATAAACTGGCGATCCTCTGCCCATCTGTACTCCAAAAAGACTCTGTTTGTGGATGCTGCTTTTGTACCAAATCATGGTTAGAAACTCCTGTTGACTGTACCTGTTTGAAATCACATCATTATTTAGCTTTGTTTAAATCTCATTACTGGCCCTAAATTGCCTCTGTTCCAACTTATTTTGAATGTGTTGCAGGCCTGAAATGCAAGTATGGATGTTTATTAACAAATGAAATGAAGTTGACAAGAAAATAAAACATGAAATATATTGAGTTCATACTGTCTGCAATTAAATGACAGTCAAAGGAAATGTAAGAAACACTGTTTATATTTGTATTTGCATTTTCCATACCAACGTTTTCTGATTTGGGTTTGTACATAATTGCAGTAATTTAAAATAATTGCGATTAGACAATTATGTAATAATTGTTTACACTGTTTACCATTGGTGCTCCAATTAGTTCATTTCTGCTTTTTAATACCTGTAGTAAGATTAATGGTCTTCTGAATACTTTTGAAGTAATTTCATCTGGTCAATTCTAATTGGTCGAAATATTTGGTGATCTGATTGGTTGAAATTTTTCCTGGTCAATACTGATTGGTCAAACATCTAGCAATCTGATTGGTTGAAAATTTTCCAGGTCAATTCTGATTGGTTGGAAAATCAAGTGTTCTCATTGGTTGAAACTTTTCCTACTCAATTCTGATTGGTAAAAAAAAAAAATTGCGTTTATGATTTGTTTCATTTTTCCAGGTCAATTCTAATTGGTCAAAAAATTGAGCGATCTGATCTGATTCATTTCAGTCAATTCTATTTTAGTCGTAATCACCTGTTTGAATATCACCTCACTGTTTTTTGAAATCACATCATTCCTTATGTTTTTTTTGTACCTTATACTAGCCGTAAATGACCGCCACTCTGTCCATATTTTTGGAATGTGTTGCTGGCCTTAAATCCAAGAATTAATGTTTATTTAACAAATGAAATTAAGTTGACAAGAGAAAACATGAACTATCTTCATACTCTGCAATGAAATAAAGGTCGAAGTAAATGCAAGGAACACTTTGTTTTTATTTGCATTTTCCAGCTTTTCTGAATTGGGGGTTGTATATACATATACAAAGCAAGTCAGTGCGTGCCATGGGTAAAAATGAATGAGCACATAAATATTTTCCGTGAGCTGCATGAACTGTGTCCGCTCATTTATAAAATGCGTTTTCAGTTTCTGGCAGTAAAATAAAGCCGTA
Source organism: Ancistrus triradiatus (assembly GCA_025084515.1). Classification (NCBI taxonomy): domain Eukaryota; kingdom Metazoa; phylum Chordata; class Actinopteri; order Siluriformes; family Loricariidae; genus Ancistrus; species Ancistrus triradiatus. The sequence goes on along the minus strand of JAJAGP010000570.1, from coordinate 319,121 downwards.
TTACTTGGTGGTGAATAATGAATGCATGATACCCCCTTGTGGTCAGACTGGAGAAATGTGAAACGCTCCGTCTTGTCAGTCTTCTGCACGGAGTAGTTAGTGTAGGTGGTTCCATAGAATCGGGTTACAGTTTGGTGTTTGACAAAGATTATAATGTGACACAGTACCATTTAAACTTTAAAATACTCCCCCATCATCAAACGTTATTTTCAAAACCATGTCACATTTAACCCCTTCACAGCAGAGGTGACAGAAGTACGCAAGTTCTTTACTTAAGTCAAAGTACTACTAATCTGATAAAAAACAATACTCAGGAAAAAAAATTACGTATGACATATCTAACTCAAGCAGAAGTATAAAAACACATGCTACGAAATGTACGTAAAGTAAAAAATAAAAGTATTTCTTTAAAAAGCCTTTCTAACTTTCTATTTTACTGAGAGCCAAAGATACAGATATATACCGACTTCATATACTGGTTTGTAACGACATGAATGACCTGCAAAAATCAACTGACATTATAGATGACAGAATGAAAGATTTTCAGGCACGAGGAACCAAAACAGACTATAGAAAACACTTTGGATTTTTTAAAATAAATTAAGCTAAATCTCTTATAACTATGGCAGAATTCAGTAATGCAGAATATCATGATAATTAACCCAACCAAGTTATAGTCGACTCATAGAAATACTGTCAGTGCATTTAAGTCGAACTGCAGTTTCACCATATTTAGAATTCTTTAGAGTTTTAAACACTACACTACTTATTCAACCACATACTTATGCAAAATGTTTAAAAATAGTATAGGCTATAGCTCTTTAAAAATGTACATCATCACAGAAATACAATTCACAGTCCCAGGGAAATGGGGAAACCTCTAGTGTCTGATTAATAAAAACATTTCGAATAATTTTTGGGAGTAGAATGTATTATGGTGAGAACTGTTAAAAAGACGTTATAAGTTCTGTTCTTTCAGAGTGGTCGCGCACGACTACTTGATTGATTCCGATTTGCGCTTCATTTTGTAATTCAGCTCAACTGCATGCCTAACATAGGTTTATGATCAGATTCTGGCATGAACTTAGATGTCCCTCGCAAGTAATCACTATCCACATGTTATGTAGAGTATCATCCAACTGGACAACTATAAACTAATTTTCCAGATTTTATATACACAATTAAACACATGTTGATTTGTTAACATTTTATTTAATTTAATACAAAAAGTTCTTGCTGAAGACTTTTTTTATATTTTATCTTCTATCTTTCGATCAAGTGCACTTTCTAGTTCTATCTGCTGTTATCCTGTATCTTGTCTTTCTACTTTTCGCCCCCTGCTCATGTTGTCTAAAACAAACATACGTACAACATTGGAGGTTTATAAGCAAATAAGAAGAACACACTAAGTAAGAGTTGAACAGTATTACAAATTGAATATCAGCAAATATTTGACTTAACGGTGGTTCATGCGTTCATGTACATAAGCTATAAGAAACCATACTCACGCGCACCATAACCAAGTCCTTGTGATATGAACACTACAAATGTAATCCTAACCTTGTGGGCTCATGGTGCATGACTTGGGTGACAACAGTATTTAAGACTTGTTTCTTTTCCGTTGTTCTTGCCTGCCTCACCATCTATTTTTTGTGCTAATCTGTTTGTTAGTGTGTTGATGCTAGCAGCTAGCATCGCACAGCATCGCATAGGCCTACCCTTAACAATGTTGAAAACCTGAAATAGAATAAGCTCTTGTAATGAACAAATTACTGAAATGAAGGGAGAGAAACACTTACCACCGGCCCGCCACGGTGTTCAGATGGCTTTAATGACATCACTTCCTTATAAATGATGTCTGAATGACGTCTAAACGATCAATAGTCTACTTTATGGGGAAGGGGGGAACGCATTCATTTCTCTGAAAATCCAGATTTTTAAAAATAGGAAATATATAATGTGTTTAAAGGGACATTTTAAACCAAATTAAGCAAATAGTGCCCTATTATTTAACATTGTGTTCTCCAAAATTCATAATGATATTGGAATGATGGTTAATGGAGCACTCTGAATTGCTGTTTTTTATCAATGTTCTGATATGTTCTAATATCTGTGTGTGTGTGTGAGTGAGAGAGAGAGAGAGAGAGAGAGAGAGAGAGAGAGAGAGAGCGCTAGCGCTAGCGCTTTACAGAAAGCTCTTGGAAAGCCCTACCAGCCAGTGTTCTTCAAATCAAACAAACGAGCATATTTTCGGGAACCTCGTTTATCGTATTTTCTTGCAATTTATGAACGTTTCATGCAATTTGAATGCAGACTTGTTTTATAGATTCTTGTACATGTGCCTGAAACGTTTTTTTTTTTCATTCCCATCTCTAATTTACACGGAGTAGGCTACTCTTTGCATCGTCACTGAGTTTGAGATAATTTGGTATATATTTAGAATTAATGCTACCTTTTTCTTCTTATAGGCTAGTTAAATAAACCTTATCACATATTGGCCACATTGCCGTGGAGGCTAGAAAATGTAATAAGCAGGGCTGTGTGAATAAATTACTCGTATTAATTTGTCGGCTGGTGGGCTGTAAACTTCAATGAAATATGGTTAAAGTCACATTAGTCTCAAAGAATCAATATGAGCTCGTAGATTAGGAAAATGTAACACAGTCCATCATATTACACATTATGAAGTTGCATTCTGTTACCATATGTTTCATATAATTTCATTCATAACTAATAACTTAATGATGCATATTGTGCGTGCAATTTTTGTGTTCCTTTTGTCGCCCTCTAGTCGCAGTCGGTTGCACCGCAGGCACAGACATAATAGACCACGTTAAGGATAAATGAACGGGTCAACAATCATGTTATTAACGATGGAGTTAAAGTGCTAGTTTAATTACGGAAAGTACTGGAAAGCACTTGTGAATTATCTTAAGAAGTAATAGATAAAAGCTTAGGATGTCCATGGGTTACAATGAATTCAGGGAAAATGCCTCTGTGTCAGTTTAAAAAAAATTCTAAAGTTCTGATAACAAAGCCTAACTTACCAAAGTAACCAATGCAGAAACTTTAAGGAAATTTGTTATAACCAATTTCCAGTGTTGGTGTCATTATCTAAAGATTAAGGCTGCTTTATTGAGAATGTGCTTTGTTTAAATTGAATCTGGCGAAAATTCAGTGACACTACTGATTGACGTAGAGTACGTATTACTCTTAACGACTATGGAATTTTGAGAACTCACATTTTACTAGTGTTTCTCAAGGTCTTCTTGGTCTCCCAAGTTATGAACAAGTTTTTAAGTAGGCCTAGTTCCTTGCTCCGTCTTTGCATCTGCGCTGGAAAAGCACCGCCAGTCGAAAACCCAACCGCCGATTTCCATATACATTTTATCAATATTATTCCACAAAAGTATAATTAGAAAAACAGTTATTCTTAAAACTAATACCTAATAAGTATTTAAATTAGATATATAAATTAATTGTTTGTTTCACGTGAAATAAGTGATTTAAACGATGGAATAAAATGAAACGCTATAGCCGATTTTTATGTCAGGAATTGAACCAGATACTGTTCCCAATACTGGGAACATACTAACTACGTAATTAAAGGTAGCAGATATGATTTTTATTGACACTGGATGTAGTGTACGAGATGCAATTAGGTTCTCAAAGCAGTAGGCGTATTAATTTGTATGAATTCGTTTATAGGTGATACTTCAACGTATGCATCACAATCATTATGATTTTCGCATTTTCAATATTTTATACATCAATACCCTACTTTGGCCTTGTCTCCAGCTCAGACTTTTTCTCTGTTCCAATAAAACGATAAAAACTAATAGGCCTACACTCACATAAATGTGTTTTTTTAATAATTAACACAAAAAGTGGTTTAATTATCACAATGTGCATTTTTATAATTAACGTAAAATGACACAATGTAGCGTTTTTGTTCATATTTATACAATCTTCACATATTTTTGAACAATTACCGTTATTACTGTAGCACCCTGATTTGAATGTAACACTTGTTTATGTCGTAATCATGGAAGCAGAGTCTGACAGGCAAACACACACAACCATGAGAGAAGAGATACTCTGTCTGGATCATTTAATCACCAATTCCTGCTGATTGAGTGTGGTTTATTCGGCGTCATTTCCATATGCTTATACGGAAGTATTCTACCAAAAACATAAATATTCCCATTATTTATATGTATTTAAAGTGTATATTATACTAGCTGTTGATTTAGCAAATACTCATTACCGCAACACGTCACTTGTCAGTTGTAGCCATCATGAAGTCTTTCATTTAAACAATGACAATATGATTTTGTTATTATAGCATAATTAAAACAAAACTATCACTAATTTTATTTTTCCAATGTTCCCATTAAAAAGTGGTTTCTAGGCTGCTATCCTTCAAAAAATACCAACAGATGGTTTTAATGAAAAAAAAGCCTTCTCTATCGTTCTTGAGGTAGAACCTCACGTGAACGTTAGGTTAAGAATTACTTAGGTATGGGTCAGAATAATCTTATGTTTTTAAGAACCAGATTACTAAGTACTTAGTGTTAAGAACGTTTTTGGAAACGCATCCTTTTTTATTAAATAGACGAAAAGTCAAAGGAACTAATGACACTAATTACAACCTTTTGTCATGAAAACGTTATTGATTAGTTTATCAACACTTAATTAGTTATTTAACACGTTAATCTCCATGCATCTTATAAATTAGCAAAAACAGGTTGCCACAACACTACAAAGTACAACATATAAAGCAAAATCTTTGAAAAACAATGATTATTCCTAATGTGGCCGACTGGACTACAAACTTTCTTAATAATCAGGACTAATTGCTTTTGTTATGTCTGAGCTCATTTAAAGCAATAACAATCGTACTTAGATTGTCAATCCTGCTTACCTATGTAGTTGTACGAAAACACTGCGCTTTGTTTACGATAAGTCGCGTGTCGTTCCAGGCTGGCTGGTCCTTTACTATGCCACTGTGGTTGTATTACCAGTTTTCAGCGCACGGCGGCATAGTCGATCTAACTCCAACACGAGAGTGCATCGTTGCAGCAGAACATAATAGCATGTATTCAGTGGCGGTTAGGTGTTGGAAAAAATAAATAAGCAATAATATTTTCTTTAGCTTTCTGACAATAACCCAAAATCGAACATACCACTGACACAATGACTATGTACGAAATACGAGCTATATAACCTACTACATCACTGATATCACATAGGTTGTATCTATGCTGATAGAGAACAGAACAGCTTATGTTGCGACCCAGCCTGTGCAGAAAAACCTGAGTATCCTTGGCGTAAAACAGTTCAGGCGTTAAAGAGGTTCATTGATGAAGCCTAGCAAGGAATAAAATAATATTAATCATTTTTGAAAAACAGTGAGAAAACACTTGATAAAAATAATTACAATTGCACGTTGTGTATTCAGTGTGTCAGTTTTAGAAACTATAGTTTTGTATCTAACGATTAAGGGGAATAATGTCATAGCATGTAGGCTATTATGACTACGAATTCTGCGATGTCGCCATAGTCAGACTGACCACGCTTCGGAATGTAAAGACTGTTTTGTGTGTGTCGTTTGGTTTCCAGCAGTGTGTCATCCCTCCCTCTACCTCCCCTCTACCCACACATCAAGAACTCCTCTCCTTTTTTCTATTTCTCGCTATTCACTCTCTATACGGTCTTCCTATCAGGAGCGCGCTGCTGGCTGTTTGGAAATGAGGGGAGCGATGAAAGAGGAATCATCATGCCTGAAAATGCAACAAAACACCAAAGGGCTATGCAGGATTGAAGACAAACAATTTTTTTTTAGATTCACTAAAGATACTATGTTATTGCTATTCTGAAGAAGTGCACTGAAAAGCGACTTATTTCAGTTTTTATGTCGCATGGCAAGTGGAATACTTTGACTGTACACATTACAAAGCTGGAGCTGGCTTAGCATATTTCGAATAGTTTTCACACTTGTGTCTAAGAGAAATGAGTTCCTATTTTGTCAATTCTCTCTTCACCAAATTCAAAGGCAACGACTCTCTGCGCCCCAACTACTACGAGTGTGCCCGGTACAGCCAGGAGTTTGCAGGCAGGCCGTCTGTGCTGTACGGACACAGCACAGGATCATTTCAACAGACAGCTCAGCTGCCCGAGTTTTATCACAACGGAACATCAACATTTCCCCATACAGCGTACCAGCAGCGCCAGTACCACGGGGAGTCGGTTGCAAACATCTTAGGACAGGACACCTTGCAGAGGCAGACCTATTTCAGCACCCAAGATGCAGATGTGGCCCAATTCGGGGACTACGGCTTTAAAACAAGCTGTGGTAGTGAGGAACTGGAGAGTGCAGAAGGGTGCGCAGCGCAGCTCTTCCCCTGGATGCGACCACAAGGTGAAAAGACCGGAGAAACCCCCATTCTCATTTAACGACACCTAGAACAGTTGTAGCTCTACTTATTACCCCCAATTAAATCTTTTATGGCAGGCAAACAGGCAATAAGAACCATCTGGAGCATCAACTGTAACCGCGTTTTAGTGCGTTACAGAGACGGACAGGAGAGTCCAGCAGTGTTATTTTAGTCGCTGAACAAATCAGATCATATCCAGTAGTATAACTGAACTGTGTTTTTTTCCATAGCTGCTGGTCGAAGGCGGGGAAGACAGACGTACAGCCGCTACCAAACGCTTGAGCTGGAGAAAGAGTTCCTTTTTAACCCGTACCTGAACCGCAAGCGGCGCGTGGAGGTGTCGCGCTCTCTCTGCCTGACCGAGCGCCAGGTCAAGATCTGGTTTCAGAACAGGCGCATGAAATGGAAGAAGGAAAACAACAAGGACAAGTTCCCCAGCAGCAGGGCCGAACAGGAGGAGATCGAGAGACAGAAGCAAGAGAACTTGGGGGACTCTGGAGAGGCAGAGGCCTCAGAAAAAACGTAACTGTGCGAAGAACGATATATATATAGATCTGATGACAGGCTTTTACTATGTACGTTCTTGTTCTTTTATTAATAAGTAATGCTGTATTTACCCCTGAAACGGCCTCTGTGTGTGTGTGTGTGTGTGTGTGTGTGTGTGTGAGAGAGAGAGAGAGAGAGAGAGAGAGAGAGAGAGAGACAGACAGAGAGAGAGAGAGAGAGAGAGAGGGAGAGAGAGAGATGGAGGCGAGATGTGCACTTGTTTGGGATCTAATCCCAGTTACGTCAGCGTGACTATTGCATAGCACCTACGTTTATCTGTTCCTACTGCACAACTGCACAATTAAATCATCACGGGATGCAAATGAATGAGCTATGTGCTTAGTTTCTTTAAGAAGCTTTAGTGAGAATAAGAATATAATCACGGAATAGGGAAATTCAGTAGGCCTCCTCTAATTTGCCTAAAATGCACTTGTGATTTACTGAGTGATGAGACTGTTGATCAAAACACACCAACTGTCTGAACATTATGAGGAGATGAATCCATCACGTTACTGTAAATATTTGTGTATACATTCAATTGTTGTTTTTTGTTGTTTCTAGCTGATGTGTATGTATAAAGAATGCAACAAGAATGATTTGTGCTCATTGTATTTATTTTCTTCCACCAAGACCTTTTTCCGGATGTAATAAGGGCATTGTAAAAGGTAACTAGTCATTACAGGCACGTTGGCATATCACACTTACAAACAACGGCTTAATTTAGTTCTTTACACTACTAGGAGTTACAGCCTACAGTTTCTCCGTTGAGCCTTTACACATAAACTGACTATTTCAACACATTGGCTGCATCTAAGGCCAGTAGAGAATCAGTGACAAACTACGGTTACGTTTTGCAATTTTATTATTCTTTTTTTTACTTTGGAAACTAGTGGGTGACTTTACAATAACAAAACCAGTCACCAGTCACTTTGACCGTTACAGTTCCTCTATTGCCGTTAGGTGTGGATTTTTTATTTTTTAAATCTCCCGAGTTATTTTACTAGCACTCTTTTTCTTCCACACTCATACCCAAACATACAGAATCATATACATAGGGTCATGATTTACCATTTAGGGCATGATCCAAGAATCTGAGAAAGCATACAAACTTTGGACATGAAGGAACAGCAGCCCTTTATACACTGGAGGCCATGTCAGTTATGGCAATTTAAGTTTAACAACAATTATGACGTTTTTCAAAACAGAAAGTGTTTTCAGAATAATTCATTTATTTATCAGTTTTGGATAACAGATACGAGAAGCAGGATATGTTTCTTGCCAAATATGAATTAGAACAGGGAAATGGGAATATTATGTATATTCAAGTATAACCAAACACGTGAAAAATAAGTGCCTGGATTTAAAACGAAACACTAAAAATGAACAGAATACCACTGTTCTCTACTTAATCATTTAGTGTATCTAACCTAGTGTAATGCAATCTACTATAAAAGAAATATTTCTTAAAAGCCCAACCCAATACAATGCATTATTGTAAACCAACAACAATACTTGTGTAGTTATACTACAACAACAACAACAACAACAACAACAACAACAAAATATGTAATGCCAATTCTTGCAGAGTTTAAGTTGTCAGTTAATTACCTATTGCAATACCACGGGTTGCCGTCGTATAGCCGAAGTATCTGTATACTCTTGGATAATGGCATATCTACTACTACTACTAATAATAATAATAATAATTACTATTATTATTATTATTATTATTATTATTATTATTATTATTATTATTATTATATAATATTATAGTATTATAATAGCACACACATTGGCAATGTAATTGTTGTGTCCACACTGTCTTAACCTTTACTGGGGTCTCATATTATTTAAATATTCTACAGAGAGTCACAAGAATATATTGAATTAACAGTGAAGCCAATTTACTCTGTAACCATCTTTTGTTTTACATGTGCAAATAATTGTAATTACAAATTCAATATATAAAATATTTGACATAACAATATATAACAATATATGTAAACTAGTAGTAAAATAAGTAGGTTGTTATTTACATTTTTAAACAACCACAACCGAATCAGACTGCATGCTGTCACAATACTAGTGTTTTAAACCAGGTGTAGTTTCCAATTTGATAACAAATGCCAACTTGTCATATCACAACCTATTTTATCCAAACAGCAAAATTACGAAATGTATAATATAGAACGTGATATTCTGGTATAAGCAAATTTTCCCAAAAGTCCAAGTCTGCTTTTTTGTTTGTTTGGTGGATATTTTATTCTTTCTACTAAAATTTTGCATTAAAATAAGTCAAGGTTCGGGCCTAAGTCATCCAGTCTCACTCCTTCCGGAAGAGTAAGTCTTTCCTACAGCTTATCAGCACAAAGTCTGCATTACAAATCGTGTTTTGAAATCAATAAATGCGTCGGGGAACTTTTTTTTGTTAATTTCCCGTTCAGTAACAACAGCGTATATATTATAGGATCGAAATAAGCATATTTAAAGCTTAATTCTTACAAAACAGGAAATTTTAAAAAGTAGGCCTACCTCATATATTAATTTACAAACACAATCATTCCCTGTTCAGTTATTTTTGTTTATCTGTAGGAAAAATTTAGTCCTTCTTAAGATTCTTAAGACCTTAATTGAAATCACGAGGAAACGAGGAAGAGGGTTATTTTCAAGGGCTTATAAACTTAACGTGGATGTATAACAACTGCATTTCAGATATGTGTTCTTATCTGTTCTTTTCCTAGATCCGTATTTGAATGTAAGCAAAAATATTTAATAGAAGATGCCATAACATCACCTAAATTGCTTAGTTGGATATAAGCTAAGCCTAAATGTCACCTTTCTGTAGGTTGGTACTTCGTTAGGACATGGAAAGAAGCATCGGTGTATGAGACTTGATAGAATGAACAAGCGCGCTTATTAATTCGTTATTTGTACACGAACTGTTGAAGAATGTTCTTTGCGAATGCCTTGGTTCTTACTTACAGTTGTGTAGTTTTCTATGAAATGCTAATCCCGAAGAAGCCCTTCTAAGAAAATGTGTGTAAATAATTTAAACGTATTTGTTTTCTTTTGGTCTATTGGTCATTCTGCACTTTGGGGCCGAATGATATCTGGTTTTGGGAGGCTCTTAGATAACCCATAGGTCGCTTTTGGGTTATACTGCTTTATTGCCCCAATAAATGTCGGAAATAGGCTAAGGGTTTTCTTACAGGAAGTCTTTGTTTCCTGCAGGAATGTTTAGTGCTATAAAAGGTTTTACACTTTCCGTTTGTCGAGTCCTTTTGCATGGTTGCCTGCACACCCGACAAAATAATTCACTGTTGAACAGGGATACAGGGATAAAACATTAATTTCCTTTCTCTTATTTTATCTTATCTATGCACTGGCAAATTACTTGAGCACTATAGGAATATTTACTTAGCAGAAATATTTACTTTCGGATATGGTCATAATATTCTATATATAAACTATAGGCTACGCATTATGAAAGAATACGCTAGCAATGTCTATGGTTCAGGTTTGACAAGTAAGTGGCATGTTATGTATTACAAATGTTTAGCCTACTTGTAAAGAAAAAAATACTGCTAAAAATGCTTTAGACAGTTTTTATTTTAACGAAAAAATGGCGACTACGATGCTACTGCCGGAGCAAAGCAATAAACTAGTGGTTGTTTATGAAAATTTACAACTTTCTGGTAGAACTTTATGTGTGGCTATGCTTTGTGATTGGTCAGGGGCGGTCATGTGACCAGCTCCCTCTGAACATGAACTTTTTATGATTTCCCAAGTGGTTATAATGCAGCATTCTTTTGGTCAGGGCGCAGTCAGTAAGGTCTCACTCTTCCTATTTAGCTTTTTCACTTGTTGTTCACTTTATGCTGTATGTCAGACATTTTACGTTTATTTGTGGAATTAGTGTATAAAGGTAACTACTGTCCACCCTCTTCACCGCAGTGCTAATATGGATGTTTTCGATTTCGTCTGAGAAGAGAACAAAGATCAAAACTTACTAAAAGATAGGTTTTATTTTTGTTTATGTGACGTGTTTGAAAACCTTCCTGGACCACCCTATGACACACGATGAATGAATAGAAGGAGTCGCTTGATTCGCTTGATTAATTTGGAAAGTCCTGCAAGCTGGTGATAAACGACAAAGGTAGGACATTTTCCGGTATTCCCCTTGATGCTAGCCAGCTCATGTGTTTGTAACACACGAGATGTTGATAGGCCTACCGTCTCGCGCAGGCACGTTTAGCCTATTTATTACGGACAGTCTATAAGACTATATTTCTAGCGGAACAAAGGTGTAGTCATGATATTACATGAATATGAGACCGAGAGCAATGTTGGATAATCGTAAACGACATTTGGTGGAATAAATGGAATCGGATGCATGTGGTTGGATGCAATTTTGACTTACAGACTGTTCAAATGAATGAAGCTATGCAAGGTAAATATCATGTTTATTGTTTTCGTGTTTGTAGTTATAGATACTCTTGAAAATAGATACCGCGTCAAAAAATAAATGATAATTATGGCGAAGTGGTCAATCTTTAAGACAGATATTTTCAGAACGTAGGCTACATATCCCGTGAAACAAACATATCATCCTTTTCCATAAGACTTATTACCTGAATCGGACTGAAAGAGCATTCCGTAAGACCAATGCTTCGACATGGTGACTCTATTGCCTATGTTGCTAGTCTAACCTGGTGAGAATATTTAAAAAAATGTAGTAAGTAATGGTTTTCTTTGCAGGCATATTAGACAGAATTTAGACAGAATTAGTTTGTTGCTCTTTATTATGGGTCACTCTGGATATTGGGAAATTAGGATGACGCTGTTAGCTGCAGTCATGGCTTCGTTCGTCTGATTAATTCGCCATTCGTTTTGAAATACATCAGCATTACCTATTGTATTTCATTTTCTTATCAAATAATTATTTTTAGTTTTATCATTCTCATGTAAAACTCCACTCTCACCAGAATTGAGTTAGGATATTAATCAGTGCATTTATTAGAAATTAATTATCCAACATTTTGTAAAATCTGAAGCATTTGAACATCAATATGTCTCAGTCTATTGTGGTTTTAAACGGTAAACACTTTTTTTGACTGTCGTGTGTCGCCAAAGTCACTGAAGATACGTTATTCTTCTAGCGCAAATTTTGTAATATGTAATTTCTTGCTCTGTGATGCCATCTACTGACCAAAAATATGTCTTCGGCGAACTTCCACATGAAGTGTAGGTGGATATAGTCTGGCAGTTCGGAGATTTTACTTCAGAGTCGAACACAATACTGTACTAAAATTCTATCGTGCCTGCTTGTACATTGTGTATCTCTCACTTTATGTTTCGCAATATATTGAAGTTCTCACACAAGTCGCACAGGCAATTGTAATTTGTTTTATTTTAATTGACATATTCCCCTTCGTACACATTCATGCTTTGCATTGTTGTAAGTTTGAGCAGTGTTTTTGCATTGCGTATTTTGCATATATTAAATAAAGGCACTAGATACTTCTCATTCATGTGGCGTGATGTGATTATCATAGCAGCGCCTTTCAGAGCCACCAGACATAGGCCTATATCCTCTTAAGTCAATTTAAAAGAAAATGTGATAGAGATTTGAATGGTAATATGGTATTTGCTTTTTGTAAGTAATTTGGTACGCTATGAACTGTAGGTTTTATTAGAATAGGGTCCAATACTGCAACTTACAGAAAAGTAAGTTATAGTGATGTGATGTAATATCTCAATATTTAACAGACAATTAGAAGCACACATTTACCAAGATAATGTTACTGGAAATATTCTTGGCATACTGTTTGGTAGGGAGGTTACAGCAGATTTTCCCTAATGATCATTTAAATATCTATAACTAAATGGCGAATTGCCAGATTCATTAGAGGAATTTCTAGAGTGAGAAACTTGAGGCTCTTATATAAGTTTAAAATTATACATTTCAAAATGAGTTTAAAAAGGGAAAAATGCTATTCCTAATGCATCTTAAATAAATTAGGCTATCGAATTCCAATGCCAGTTGTGCCTAGCTGATACTGCTGTGAGTGATGCTGGTTAGTTAAAGGTCCTCCCTTTGTAAATGTTTTAATTAATTAATTCAGTTAACTCAGACATATACTGATATGCTCATAGTCATAAACTTCTTTCGTATAGATTTTTTGACAATAAAAACTCTTCGTGGGGCCCCTTAATAACCACAGTCACCTGTTTTAAGAAAAACAAAGCAATACTATCCATATTGTGGAAAACCGATGTAATTACTCTAACGAACATCGTCAACAGGCAACGCTTTCGTACATGTGTGTTATGGAAACATTAAAGTTGCTTTAAAAGTTTTTGTTCAAGATATGTAAAATATGAAGACACACACTGGACATTTTCCTGAATGACCGCGAGTGACGGTTATGTAAATGTATATTTAATATAATATGTCTTTTTATTGGATAAAAAACATTTAAACTGCATTTGCCTCAGTACAATAGGAAAGCATGTGTTTTTAAGACCCTCGAGCTTATAAGGGATTTTCTCTTAGATTTCATAAACGAAAATTTGCTTAGTTCTAAATCGTTTTGCTATATTAACTAGGAAATGCTACAGGAAAAATCTTGAATTTGAATTTTATACGCCTTGGGGATTCCACCCCTTGCAAAAGAGTCCCGCTCCCTTGATGCTTTTCTATTGGCAGACATGCTCAGGATTGGTCAGACTCTGATCAGCTGGTCCGTTTCCCTGCTCGCTCACATTGGCACCTCGCCACCCCCCTTCGGCTAAAACCAAACCTCACATAAAGTAATGGCAAAACACACTTGGACTATAAAACACAACAAATCATAACATTCGCACAACAACAGAGGCCACCCAATGAGTTCCTACTTCGTCAACTCAACTTTTCCCGTGTCTCTATCGGGGGGACAAGAGTCTTTTCTTGGTCAGATACCGTTGTATTCCTCTGGATATACAGACACTTTGAGACACTATCCAAGCACCACGTTCGGGGGAAGCAATGTCCAGGAGAAAGTATATGGCAGCTCGTACTACCAGCAAGCTGCCGGAGTTTTCGGGAGAAGCAGTTCGGCAGCGGCGTGCGATTACGCGGCATCTAGCTTATACAGAGAAACGGAGCGCTCGTCGTGTCCTCTCGGAGGCTTGGAGGAGTCTCTGGCTCTCACACAGGAGCACAGCAAAACGGAGTCCACAGACCACATTTCAGATACATATACTTACAGCGAAAACAAGCCTGGTGCTCCTGTTTATCCATGGATGCAGAGAATGAACTCGTGCAACGGTAAGGCTTGTGCACATCTTCCCAATCTAATGTGAAATTACATGACAAAACAGACATTTTTCAGCTTACGGAAAATCATACTAGGTAATAGTCTGTTATTTTGATACTGCATGAAATTGTTGCTCTTACATCTCATTTTAAACAAGGATAAAGTATTATTCTTATTCCATAAGAATTGTCTATTTTCTCCTTAATGTTAGAATACATATTATCTACATGAGTTGTAGGATAGAATATTCTTAATTTAATATTTTTTTTCTATATGCGAATGCTAATGTTGGATAATAATAATAATAATAATAATAATAATAATAATAATAATACTTTGTTGCATGTGTCTCATTCTTCTCCCTTTTTGACAGGCATTCCTGGCAGCAGTGGCCGCAGGGGTCGTCAGACTTACACACGATTTCAGACTCTTGAGTTGGAGAAAGAGTTCCATTTCAACAGATATTTAACTAGAAGACGCAGGATTGAAATCTCACATGCTTTGTGCCTAACAGAGCGACAGATCAAAATCTGGTTCCAGAATCGCAGAATGAAGTGGAAGAAAGAGAATAAAGTAATGAACTCTTCAAGGGCCAGTGAAGAGGAGGACGGTGGCAAGGCGGAATAAACTCTTTAGATATGCACTGTACTGTACATAATAAACAAGTCCGATATTTTTACCCACGATACGTAGCTTAAAGTGTTTTCATGTGGTTGTACATGTTTAACCAACAGACCAAGTTCCTATTTAAGGCTATCTTAATGTGTAAGAGCTAGAAAACCTCTTGAGGGTTGAAAAACAGCCGTCTACGGATTCCTGTAATTACTCCCTTATTGTGTATTTTCTGTCATCAAGCCCATTTTATTACATGGCAGGAAATATAGCTTAATTTAAATTGCCATTTTTAAACACATGCTTCAGTCTACAATTAAAACCGTTGGACAGAAAAATACTACGGATCATGGGCTTGTTGCTGGACATATTGGTATTCGTATGTTTGTTCTCATGTATAATTTATTTTCTTCTCCATGTTGTGTATTTGGAATGCACTGAGAAAATTGTCTGCGACTCCATTTTGCCAATAAAATAGATGTTTAAACACAGCTATCTGTCCGACTGTATGTATTGAGAGGTCTACAAAATGTTGATATGCAGGGCAATATATAGTTACATATTTGCTTTAATGTAGAACAGAACATAATATGTTATAATGTGCTGAGCAAGTACAGGGCTCACAAGCACTATGTTTTGTTACCAGTGTATACATTTCTTTAAGCCATCCCTGTATGTAATAATACAAACAAGCCGTTGACCAACCAGAGGCTGTCTTTGTATTTACTGTGTCTAAAGTGTGTATTCTTTCTTCCGAATAAAATATGAAACCATGTTATGCTACGAATACGTAGTAAGAAGCGTAATTCCATATAATAGTAACGTGGTGAACTGCACAAGATATGCAGGTGTTTGTGCATTTTGCAGTTCTCCCAGTAGGTGACGCCCTCTGCTAACATGGGATGCGGTGCACAGCGGGGAGGCACCATTGAGTTGAATCTAACGATCATCATTTCGTCATCATTTGTAACCACAGAGCATGAATTACCTCTTGAAGTCATCAGAGAGAATTTACGACTGGTCAACAAAGGCACGTGATGCCCTAACGCTCTCCCATATTTGGTCGCATACATGGCAAAAACGAAGTACAGTGCACTGCTATAATTCATTTTTACATCATAAATTGGGCTGCACGGGATTTTAACGACCAAGATCTGCTCATCGAGACCGTTTTTAAAGAATATCCAAATGAGCTCTTATTTTCTAAACTCCTTCTCAGGGCGCTATCCGAATGGGTCCGACTATCAGTTACTAAATTATGGGACTAACGGCGCAATGAACGGCTCTTACCGGGACTCCACCGGCATGCATTCCGGCTCCTTCGGTTACACCTACAATGGGATCGACCTTAGTGTAAATCGCTCTAACAACAATGCCCACTTCGGTGCAGTTGGCGACAATGGCCGTGCGTTCCAGAACCCAGGCACGGACACCCGGTACCGGCAATCGAGCTGCTCACTCGCTTCTCCAGACGCCTTACCATGCTCTAACAGCGACACTGTCAACCTAAAAGGCACTTCTGCTTCCTCTGACCAGAGCACGACTGGGGGCAACAGCGTACTCACCACCAGTGGTACCAGTCTCACCAGCAGCAATAACACACACTTTGCAGAAACGGACGAGGCCAATGTCTCTTCCGAGTCCGAAGAAGGAGCACAGGCAAACCACGCCAATCCACGCATGCAGAAACAAGAACCTACTGCGCCCTCCACCACAACACCCGGTGATGGCCAAACACCTCAGATTTTTCCTTGGATGCGGAAACTTCACATTAGTCACGGTATAAATATTTCGATTTTGTTTATGCATGCATAACGAAGCTAAATGAATGTCGTTGGAACATTCACAAAACAGCCATAAAATGTAGTCTATATTAAAAAAACCTCAGGCTATATTTGCAGAAAGATTTAGAGTTCATTAAAATATGTTTTTGTACTTAAGTAATTCGGATTTTTCTCTAAACCTTCAAACACAAGAGAGGCGGAGAAAGAAAAATATGCACAACTGTGAAATCAAAAGATAAGCTAGCACACATGCAATGCATAGATTACTGATTTGATAAAGAGGTGAATGGCTAAAAAACGTTAAGACCGTTGACGCTGGGCTACGTTCTATTTAGCTATTATTTGGTCGACTATTTTGACTATACTTTCTGCAGCACCCTCAAACCATTTTCTTTTTCGCATTTGAGTAAAGGGTGTTATTTGTCTGTTTTGTTCTTGTCCGTATCATAGATATGACCGGACCTGATGGGAAACGGGCACGAACAGCCTACACTCGCTATCAGACGCTAGAGCTGGAGAAAGAGTTCCATTTCAATAGGTATCTGACCCGGAGGAGGAGGATAGAGATAGCCCACGCTCTTTGCCTCACCGAGAGGCAAATTAAAATCTGGTTCCAGAATCGGAGGATGAAATGGAAAAAAGACAACAAGCTGAAAAGCATGAGTCTCGCTACGGCAGGAAGCGCTTTTCAAAACTGACCGGATTTGATGTTAATATTTTGCTGTTTTAGCACTGCACCTTTCTGCTTCTCATTACCAGACATCATTTCTCTGTGTGACTGGTGTAACACATACTGTCAGCCGCTTAATATTGTTCCATCACAAATGCTATAGGGCTACTGGTAGCCTAGTTAACGACTGCCGTAAAATAAATGTAAATGCTACGTATGAAGTTTATACTTTCGTGGAAGAAAGCATGTTCCATGTAAGCTCTTTGTGCGCAATTTTAGACCTGTAACAGGAATATTGTACAGCATCAACGCGAACTACCTATATCATCTAGTCAAAAAACTTTGTTGTATTCTTATGAACTTGTATAGGGACGCCAGAGTAGGTTGTTTTCCAGTTTGCAGGACATTTATGCTTGTATCGCGTTTATTACTTTCTTGCATATAATTGTTTCATTGTTTAAAGAAATTCTCTATCTTCGCACTTAGGCTATGTTTATGTACTTTATGTTGCATTTAATTAAACATTTCAGGACGTAAATTGTGTCCATGACGAGTGAAATATGTTTAATGTACAATTGTGACCAATATTTTATTTGTACAATGTGAGTGGTGAATGTTCCGTGTTACAAAGCTAAGAAAATGTTTTGACGTTGATATGCTGGGAATTTCGCCAGCTGGCATTTTTTTCTATTTGTGTCTCGACTGAAATGGTTGGTTAATCTAAATTCCAGAATAAAATTTCTTTTAGTCTCATGATGCTTCTGTGTCTGTTTGCACAGCATCACACCTGCAGGGCCACTCAGTTTTCACTTTTCTAAGGATTACATGCATTGCTTTTATTCTATGTTTACGCAAGGCTAGCAGTCTATATGCTACAATTATAAACAATCGTGTCTGATTTCAAACCTTGTTGACATGGAGCCATTGGGCGTATTGTTTCATTCTATTTCTAATTAACTCACACCATACGAGCTCTGTGATAGGCCTATCTACCACAATCAAAAAAGGGATACCAAACTTGACATAATTTTTTCACGCAGGGTATGCAACAACTGCCGAACCTGTTAACTTACCTCATAAACTGACATATCAGAGGAACAGCAGGTCTTAGGAATGAAATATTGCATGGTTAGTCTGATATACAGTCTTGACTATCCTAAGTGGCTTCATCGCCTAGTCCAGTGTCCACGCAACATACACTCGTAGTACATAGTAGCGTTAAAAAGTCACGTGAGGTCCATAAAGTTAGTTTTATGGTTTTGGGGGTTGACAATGTTGAGTCATAATTCACATTCTTGAATGAAAGTGACTGTTTCACTGCTTCAGCGGGATTCTAAAGGTTGTGGACGGCATGTGGATTGCTTAGTCGGTTACCCTCCGACAATCATAATGTCACACTCTGACTTGGCTACTCACTATTCTTTTTCTGTTGGATTTGGGCAAGGCTGACATCTCAGAGTAAGTTTTAAATTTGACTGTGTTCACTACTTATCACTTTGCAAAATAATTCAGTTAGTTCGTATAATATTGTGTCATCGTGGAATAGCTTCATACATGGGCCAAAATATTACCAAAATAATCTGATATGGCCATGTCACTTAACTAAGAAATTAGACTTTATGCATTCAAATTCTACCAGGCTAAGAAGTTAAGTGGGCGTGACTAGTAGATTCAGACGTGCTGGTCAACACAGTATTCTCGTAATCAGATTTCTATGTAATATTTGTAAATTCAGCTGTCCATACGGTGATAAATGCTGAATGGCAGTTTAACATGTTAGACAGACAGAGAGACAGACAAATAGATATAGCCTATAGATACATTAAAGGTTTTCTTCTGTCCTAGCTCACCGTTGATTTGTCAACTAAAAGCTAAACCAAAACGTTCATTTTAGCAAAATGAAAGAAACAATAATTGAGAAATCTTTATCGTTTAGCGTTTCAGTTGGCGGTGCGAGAGGAGAAATGAGATCATGCATGATATTAAGAAAAAAGCTGATCAGATCAAACACCGTATAACTGTGCCAGATTTTTTTGCGCTAAACATGGTTCCGCGATTCATAACTATTAAAATCTCGTTGTATTCCAATAATGTGTTTTGCATATTGATAGGGGTAATCTGTGCACAGTTCACATCAATTATTCATGGAGAAGGGATCACTGCGAGGTCATGAGACTAGCGCTGAACACAGAGAGCCACGAGCTGAGTGTTAAGATGACAGAACGACATTTGCAGCCAACATGGCATCCACCTCGGCATCCACCTCATGCACTGAGGTCAATGCAAAAAACTCATATTGTTCAAATGTATACGTATTTAAGTATAAAATCCTTACCCGTCCTTTCTATAAGATTATGTAATTATTTAGTTATTAAAAATGACAGTTGAAACACAATAAGTAAATATTATTTTGAAATGCAAAAATATTTATGATTTATTAACTCGTGTCGTGTCTCCCACATATTGTGTAATTTCGAGCCAGACTTCTCTAGGCTGTGGTCTTGACAGATGTAACGCTGCTGCGTGACCAGCAGAGCTCGCTTTACACCGAACTCCTAATCGCTTTGACCTTCTTTGGCTTAGCACAACACCTTTCAGCTCTTAAAAATCCAGTTTTCTGTTTCCTCTGTAAATAATAACTGCAAGTGTTGTTACTCAAACCGAAAACGCACATAAACTGTCCAGTATGAACACTGTCAGTATCTTCCATTACTTAAAATATTCTAAGGTAAAAACCAGCCAAACAAACAAAATGTCAAACTGCATGTTTCTCAGTTTGCAACAAAGGCACTTCTGGAATATAAATATTCTTACAGTAGCAAACCGAGGGCAAGGTGAAAATGTCATGCCTGATTTTTATATTTCTTGCTCTGAACTTAAGAACAAACATATGCCTAACTATAATAATTTCACGTAATTTTGCAATTTGCATACTGATATAACAAGCTTGCTTATCGGAATTCCTTAATTTCATATTTAAACGTAGTATTACATTTGGAAGTACATTTTTTCACAGAGTGCTTCTGCAGGATGTCTGACGCTCTTATCTTTAATTTTTCATTCCCAATCGATTGCTTTGCCTCCAAAGCATCCATTGTGTCTCCAAAGCAATTCCGTGTGTATCTTTACTGAGACAAGCATGAAACCGTGCATCAGTGAATAAATTGTTCACTCTAAGTCTTAAGGGTTACAAACGTTGTGCCATGACCAAATTTAAGATGGAGGACATACAGCGTTATTGTTCATGATCAGCACAGAACTGTATACATGTCTATTACACGATGTATAATTCAGATTTAGATTTGTTTTAGCTACTGACATGAGTTCTATAAAATTTAGAACCCCGTTAGTGTATCCTATGAATTGGCAACGATACATTAAGGTTCACTGTATGCTACCTTAAGGACTTTTGTTTAATTTTGTCAGTCTTGTCAGTTGTGTTATGATCACCAAAAATCTCTTCATAGTTGCATATCTGTCATATGGTGATCTTTGTCATCTATATATACCCTGTAGATCCGAATTTGTGTGAAAGGATCTTTATTCGCAAATTCGTGTCTTGGGGAATATGTAGTTGATGTACGCGCAGCATCGATCTGTTGTTTGAATATTGCTGACCTCTTCTGTTCCCGTATCTGTAGTATTTAATCTTTTTGGCCAAGACACAAGGTATGGACCTATAAAACACTTTTATGTTTAAGTGAAATAACTGAAGACATTTGAATCCACGTGTAAATACAGACCAAAAGCATTTTAAAATAATTTGCTATTGTTTTCATTATTTTCTATGACGGTATTTACTTGAAACCTGATGGGCTGCCAATGCTTTGCATACTTCTAGTAAAACTAATGACATGTTTAATTCTTTGTAAAACTCAACTCATGCTGAGTTTGAAGAATACGTCAAAATAAGATGGTCCTTGTTTTCAACATACCACTATGGACTATGTGCTGTGTGCTATACCCCAGTAGTTTTTTTTATTCTAAATGGGCTATCTGATCAAGTATGCATTGATGAAGCAATCTGGTGGCGATAAAAGGATTTTAGATTTTTAGATTTACAATTTAAAATTGTAGTTAAGATATCCCATTTACATTTTTTACTATTTTTAAAGATTATCCTTCTAGTTAATCTACTGTTGCAGGTTTTTTAAGATACACTTTGGGGTGTGACCCCATGGTGTAACAAATGTCCACATTCAACAAATGTGTGTGAAATTGACATAGCATTCAATCGTGCAATCAAAAACATGCATCTTGTTTCAAAATGTAGTTTATGACCTTAGTTGTAAAACACATGGTCAAAGTTAAAAGGGGCATTCTGTGTTTTGTCAAGCTGCCAAGGACAGCATATAGGTTATCTATCTGGGAGGCTTAATTAAAATAACCATAATCACTTACTAAAGATTGTGAAATATTGTAAACATTATTAATCTAGAGTACTGTAATATAATGCTGAATGCATCTTGATCCATGCCTTGTGAATAAATGAGTTTCTGCTAGAACTGGCACACTGTGCAGTCTATACTCACCCGCCACTTTTTAGGTACACCTGTTCAAGTGCTGGTTAACACAAATACGCAATCAGCCATTTACATGGCAGAAGCACAATGCATTTAGGAATGTGTACTGGGGAAGAAAGGTGATTTAAGTGACTTTGAAGGTGACATGGTTGTTTGTGCTAGATGGGCTGGTCTGAGTTAGATATCTGATTTATTGAGACTTTAATGCACAGCCATCTCTAGGGTTTACATAGAATTATCTGAACAGAGAAAATATCCAGTGAATGGCAATTCTCTGGGTGAAAATGCCTTGTTGAAGCCAGAGGTCAGAGGAGAATTACCTGACTAGTATGAGCTGCTGGAAATGTAACAGTAAGTCTACCACTCTTTACAACTGAGGGTTGCAGAGGAGCATCTTTAAATGCACAACATGTCAAATCATGAAGCAGATGGGCTACAGCAGCAGAAGACCACACCAGGAGCTACTCCTGTCAGCTAGGAACAGGCACCTGAGGCTATAATTTGCAGGGGCTCACAAAAATCAGACAATAGAAGATGAGAAAAATGTTGCCTGGTCTGATGAGTCTTAATTTCTGCTGTAACATTTTGGTGTAAACAACATGAAAGCATGGATCCATCCTGCTTTTTTATCAACGGTTCAGGCTACTTGTGGTAGTGTAATGGTATGGGGGATATTTTCTTGGCACACTCTGGGCCACATTACCAATTTAGCATCATTTAAACGAGAGAGCTGACCTGAGTATTGTTGCTGACCATATCCATCCCTTTATAACCACAGTGTTCCCATTTCCTGATGGGTACTTCCAACAGGATATTCCAGCAGATGTCAAAGAGTTCAAATAATCTCAAACTGGTTTCTTGAACATGACAGTGAGTTCATTGTACTCAAATGGCATCCATAGTCACCAGATCTCAATCCAATGGATTTAATCGAATGGAAGATTTGCATCATGGATGTGTAGCCAACAAATCTGCAGCACCTTGTTGAATCTATGCAATTAAGAATTTAGACAGTTCTGAAGGCAAAAGTGGGTCCAACCGTGTAGCCAACTAGCAAGTGGCTGGTGAGTGTACATACATAAATTCCAGGATAGGCATTATACCCACTTCAACTCTGGACAGGATAATACTGTTGCTGAATAAACATAAATAAACTTTTTTCAATAAATGAAAAAAAAAATCACATAGATATAGCAAGGGCAATATTAAGCTATTAAGCTATTTTTAAAATGTATGGCATATTATTGTATATTAACAGTATTTTACTCACAACAGTGCTGCCAGTAAATTATCTGTATCTTACAGTGGCTGACTACTTTTTACAACAGAAAAAAGCTTTTATCACCCTCAAAGCATTCTGGAAAAAAAAGAAAATTAAAAACCTAAGAATTGTAGCAAGAGAAAGGAGAGTGGTTAACTAAAATACGTTTTATATGAAATGTAAATGGGACGGATAGGAACAGGAACTAAGGAATTTCAAAGTCTAGGAATCAAAATCAAGTCAAAGAGAAATATAGAAATATAGTCAAAGAGAAATATAGTGGAAACATGTAATGTGTGTGTATGTATATATAATGGTGTGTATGTATATGTGTATGCACATATTAATGTATGTATGTGTGTATGTGTGTGTGTGTGTGTGGAGTTAAAGTCACTTAACGATTATACTTGCCTTAGTTATATATTAACCCCTCTTTGAAAAAAACGGAGCTTGCAGATCAACTTGAGAGATCAAAGGCCCCCAGCCCAATAAGAAATTGATCCAATGACTGTCACTACACAGCAATTACAATAGACACTGAGACACGGGCAATTTCAGATAAACATTTGGTTCAGGGCTTTAAACCATATTGACTGGGTCTTTTTAGGGTCACACATTCTACTGTAATTCTGGCTCAACAAAAACGTTTAACCCCTTCCAATTTAATGTAATGCAATAAACAGGACTGTTAATTACTGAAGTTTGTAATATACTAAGCATTAGCATATTGCAGGTAGGAATATAGATATAACTGAAAAGGTTCATTGCTCAAGTTTTGCTGTACTAAACATTTTAGACAGGCACGTGCCCAAAGGCTAACTGACATAAACATAAAAATTGCAAAATAGTGACAATATTGATTTTCCTTGATTTTATACATAATGAATCAACGTTGTTGATAAAGAGCAGGATTTCTGTTCGAGACAATAAGTGCGAGACAAGGTCAGACAATGTGCTGCGTAAAGAATTGCTAGAAGGACTATTATTTCCTTCTCAATGTTTTGCTTGTGTTGGTTAATGCAGAGGACTGGTGTTTCTTTATATTGTTTACATCGTTAATAGTGCTTTAGAACAACATTCTAATCTCACTTAATTTTTATTTGATTCGTAGTTCAATCTTCATCGATTGCTTACTCTGAGACACAGCACTATTTGCTTGAATCACTGGATCAGCTCTTACTCGGAAGTCCTATGTTTTTTTCTCGCCTCTTGGCTATTTCCAGAATACGCCCCAGAATTCAGAGTATAGGCTACTTGTGCTATAACATAATTTTAACACTAGGTACGTTTTCATGCAAAATTAGAGACCGTAACGCCTTATATATTCAAACTATATGTACGTTATGGAAATGTATCCTATTTACTGGGGTTCTGTTTGTGTGTGCAAATTTGTGATTGCTAAAAATGGGATACTCGTTAATGCTTTTTTAAGGATAACCTGATATAATTTAATTTCCCGCGGTAACATCCAACGGCCGAGCTTTGCTGGCAAGTAGACAGACACTTTAATGGTTTAACAGACACAACATTTTTGGCTAATGTATTATATAGTTTTACGAGAGGAGAAAGAGCTTCATCAAGTATATGGTGAGATTCAGTGGAAAAAAGGTCAGTCTATTGCCTACAGAAATTTACAAAAAGATCGAACAAAACGACAAAGAGACCTGCAATTTGATGTTAATTCCTAGTAGTTCTTATTAAGTTTGGGCCTTGTTGCTGATTAATAATCAAGTGCGTCTATATTCTCCGTACCGCACATATTATTTTGTAATACCAGGCTGGGAGATTAGAAAGAATATCTACACAGTTTCTTACTGACCAGGCAAGAAAATGAAAGTTAAAATTGATTCTGTATCACTTTCTGACTCTAGACTCAAGACAAAACCTAAATAGCGTTCCGCGGTGTGCAAGCTGCACTGAAATAAACTCAGTTTGTGAATGGCGGATATGTCGACGTGATTTATCACCGTATTACTTGACTCCGGGTTCACGATGAGTTCAGCAGCCTTTGTTCCTGCTTCAGCGTAGTCGCTCTTTCGCTTCTTTCACCCATTTGTCTCTTTACGGCCGGTTCTGCACTACTTCTGCCCACATAAACGCAACTGAAATTATGTTTATATAAAACCTTTACATGGGTGAACAAACAGATGGGTGATTATAAAAAGGTTATTTTATGAAAATGTGAGATCTTGGCCAACCTGAGATAGTTATTATTTTGGTGCATTCATACTTATACATTCTAAATAAATGTATCATTTAACTTTTTCACAGGCTTGATATGACGATCTTGGAAAATATTATTCATTATTATTTTCCTTGTGCTTAAATGAATGCCTCTTTGTTCTCAATAAATTTCAAATATTTGTTTTGCCTCAACTGCTGTATGATGAGTCTGTAGTTGGTTACTAGGAATGTATTTCTTTACAAAAAAAATATTTTAGTGACTATTCAAAATAAATCATACGGATAAGTACACAAAACAAGCACCAATTTGTCTTAATCTGTTTTTGTTGTACCTTTAATTGTGGACTACAAAGATTTTATCTAGTACAATTATAGTTGAGCACGCGTTTGCATTTATTTGTTAGTCACGTTTAGCTTTAGTTTATACTACGAATCATGACTTTGAACTGAGCTAGTAAATGCTATTAAAAATATACACTCTTTATTTGTACAAATTTACTATTAATAACGAATTGACTTCTGATGGGTGAGGAAATCAAATCCCACACGCCGTAGCCTAACAATTAACACTTGATTTAACAAGTACGCAAGCAATGGTCATCACATATCGGCACACTTTCCAAATAAAGGAGGAGCGGACCTATATTTTGTTTGTAGAAGATTTTCAAATACAGCCTCCCGTGTATATTATGCTATTTTGCAAGTAGGTCTGAGCTATGTCATGTGTTCTATGAATTTGTGAAAATGTTTATCTGCATCCTCATACAGTGTCTTACTGTGACCTTTTAGATCACCCACCAAGAGGCCTCTGTAACCAATCTGTCACGTGACCTAAATGTCTACGTTTTGCCAGAAGATCCAGACACTGCAGACCAAGATGGACAATATCAACACCACATTATGGGGCAACTACTCGTTTGAGGACGACAAAGCATTGGATAGAGTGACAGGACGCAATTTTCAATGTACATGACAATACGGGTAAAGGACCAACAGTGGAATTGCTGGTCATTGCAGAGACCCAACAAATAATGTACTTTGCTCAGCTATCCCATGAACATTATCAAAGCTATGCAGAATCGTCCATCCATTTCTCTACAGCAGTAGCCTACCTTACAACTCCTCTCTGCACAGCGGTAACATAGGCATACCGTACAAATCAACATCGTGGACCCTAGTGCTCACAGCAAGCTGGTCTTCGTTTGGATGTCACTATCCCTGAAGAAATTAAAAAAGAAATCACCGCCTTGGCGATGCCTCCATCAATGGTAGGTATATTCAGGGAAATCAGCATAACTTAAATAGCATAAATTTAAATGAATTAAAGTTGAGGTTAAAGTTAAAGTTAATTAAGTTGTTATTTAACAATCAACTTTTAACACACTCTATTCAAATTATTAGAGAATTACTATGACTTTTATAAGATATATCCAGGTGGTACCAAGTGGTAGGCTACCAAGATCCAAAACGGAGTTTTGATGTGATGTGTTAGCAAAATATGTCGCCGGACTGTCGGTGTATACTTATATTATTTTGTCAATTGAAGTTAACTCGTTTCATCTTGTTTTCTCTGCAGCATGTGATTATGAAAGGACAACCGCAGCCTGTACCAGCTTTCAGCTGCTGGAGCTAAAGACAGCGGTTCACTTAAATCGTTACTCGGCGAAATCGCGACGCCTGGCAAACCATCTGAGAGACAGAGCCAGAGTCGAGAGACAGATCAACATATTTGCATTACTGGACGTCTATACCCACAAGTACAAGTCGTTCACCGCCCCTACCAATTAACAATGTTCGCTGTATTCAACTATAGCCTAAAAATCGCAATTACTAGGCTTAATGCTCAAAATGTTGCCTGTCCTATAGCCTATTCCAGATTTTCAAAAATACAGCGGGAGCACATACTCTCGATTTCATAATGAAAGAGAAGTTCTCACATTCAGTTCAGTGCAGTTCAGAGACCGCTGTAATTCGACTTATATTGAGGCTAACTGCACGACCAATGTGGCGTCATCCAGGGGATGATTCTGGGGAGGGGGGTGGCAGCACTACCCCTGTGACCACGAACTTACTTATACCCCCCCCCCCCCCCACACACACACATTGCCTCCTAAATAAGGAGTGAGATAATTAATTAATCCTCTTGATGACCGCATTGCACATTAGGTAGAAAGTAATTGGCCCTCTAACGTAACCACTGGCCCTAGCCCTCCCCCCACCCCACTTCAAATGGAATCAAATGATCTAGAACCAAATATACAGTTTTTTAATTTGTTGCTAACATGGTTGGGGTGAGTTTACCGATATCCATGAACGTAAAACATTGACGAGCGCCTTAACGGTGTAGACTATATACTTCAGCAACAATCGTGCTTCTTTCGCGAGTGTTTCCCAAAAGTGTTCTTTATCATAAACTTCACAAGTAAAATAAAGTGCCTTGTTGTTGATTCTGCCCCATCACCAACAAGGTCAGCACTGCAAATCGATCATCAAAAAGTTAATTGCCATTCTCTGCTTTATTTGACTCAGTTTAGGGGGCTCAGGGTGAAACAAAATAGGCTAATTATGATCACTAAACATCATACAACATTCCATAAATCACACAATTAGGCTAACTGTAGTAGTAGAGACTACTGGGCAAATGGGTATAACGTTTACGTTTAACGAAATATTTGTCTTTATTGTGTATTAGACACATCAAATAGCCAAATCGATCATTTTCTCACTTTCTCGGATAAAAAGATTGCTTTGTATGTAGGCTATACAGCATTTAAACATATGTAACAAACAACTTACTCAAAAACTGTGGATTTATATATAGGACGACCCTGCTTATTAAAAATAGCATTTTGTAATTTAGTAATATGTCATTTTTAAGGAAATTTTGCCTTGCAGATCTTTCTGAGATATGCCTAAAACTTTTAAACTGCACTGTATAGACACATAACTGTTGACGTAATGCTCTGATTTAATTGGGATACATCTTGCATGGCTCCCATAGTTGAGACAGTTTGGTGTCCCACAGTTATCCTGGACAGGTCTTGGGGAAGGGTCTGAGGCCTAACACGGAGTTCAGTTGGCGCAGGCAAAGGTAGGTATGCCGTTGGCAGGACGCCAGTCCAGAGTGTTCCATAACCGCACCACTTGACCTTCAGGTTGCCCGACTCGGATTTGAACTTAAGGCCTCAGGAACTGCCATTTCAACAACCGACATGTCAGTTAGTAGCCTAGAAACCATTTAAAGTCTTGTCTCGAAGTCTCAAGCTTGACAAGACTTCAAATTAAAAAAATCTAAGCAACACAATGTTTCACATTACATACAATCTTATATTTGACTAATATGCAAAATTCGAAAATGTATTAAATATAACAATCCATAGTATATTCTGATAATTTCCTTTCGTCGCCCCCTAGTTGTTGTCGGTTGCAACACAGCCGCAAACCTACACTAAGCACGTTATGATCAGCAAAAGGGTCAGCTTCCACATCAACAGTAGTGTTTTAGTTGTTCAGTATCACCTGTTGATAATTCACATAAAATCACACAAAAAGTTAGAACCTGTAATTGTGTAATTGTAATTCTATGTAATTATTAATTACCTGGGCCAAGTTTAAACCAATGTATTTAAATGCATTACAAATATATCTTTACATAAACAGTAAATTATTTACGTTAATACTTTCATAACGTAGTTTATGTTCATTCCCCGTCAACAATGTTTTTCCCCTTGGACCGTCCTGAAGTGTTGTCTGAAGTCTCAGTTTCCATCCATTCGCTTCTCTGAGTGTCAATGTACGTATTTAAAAAATATACCTATTAATACGAACTATTTACATGAAGCTTTAATTTTAATGGATTGGTAGTAAAGGCACCAAATCTGTGCTTTTTGCATCGTAGTTAACCGACAGTTCTGAAATTAGTGGTCACACATGCATGTGGGGCTAGATCATGCAGTAAACATCATTTTGCTTTACCAGCCCACTCTCTCAGAGAAAACGTTGCTAAATTGTAAAAAAAGTTTCTTAATTATGTGATTAAATTCTCCTTATAGGCATGTTGTGCGTTTATCTGGCTGACGATTAAGTGCCATTCATGTGTTTGTCATGTAAATTAGAGTTCATTTGATGGACACTAGCAACGCCCAAACTGTCTCTGTAGGTCGCCTACTATTGGTTCACGTTTAGTCACGTGATATGTCACTCAGTTGATATGTAGGCCGACAGAACTTTTGAGGTTTGACATACTGCTTAAGGGTTGTAGGGCAGTAGGGACAATACGTCGGTTGATGATCTAAAATGAATTCCTACTTAGATTACACTGTTTACAACCGTGGACCTAACTCGTTAAATTCCAAAGTTGGATGTTTTGGTTTGGATCAAGAGTATATGCAAAGTGCTTGTGGGAGCACTAATAATTGCATTGCTGAGGGGAGGCCAGCTGAAGGGACGTCGTTTACATCGGCGCTACACGAAACTCAAGCCATGACCTATGCTCACCAGCCATCACAACCGTGCCACATTAATTTGGACCTTGTT
Source organism: Ancistrus triradiatus (assembly GCA_025084515.1). Classification (NCBI taxonomy): domain Eukaryota; kingdom Metazoa; phylum Chordata; class Actinopteri; order Siluriformes; family Loricariidae; genus Ancistrus; species Ancistrus triradiatus. The sequence continues at coordinate 289,270 of JAJAGP010000570.1, read as the reverse complement.
ACAACAACTCAAACAAACTTCGGCAAGCAGAATCGCTCTCATTTGGAATACGGCCATCAGGCCATTCTAAACCAGGGAGAACAGCACATGTATTTACAGTCCCCGGGTTTTTCTGTGCTAAACATCGGAAACGGCCATGGAACAGTGACCGAGTCAAACTGCAGGCCAGGAGAAGTACCAGTCAGTCAATACGCTTCATACCCATTCGGAGAAAAGGAACAACACCCTTACAACACGTACAGCAAATATTCCGTCTGTGTCCACGACAGTGATATGAAGAAAAGTCCCAGTCAAGCGCAAACTTTTGACTGGATGAAAGTTAAGAGGAACCCTCCCAAAACAGGTCAGTGGAGCCATATCTGCTATTCTGTAGCCTTACACACCGTCCCATGTCAAAGCCTTTTTTGTAGCAAGAATTGGTTGCTGTTGATATAATATTGGCTAATTTTCTGATTCTATGCCTTGCAGTTAAAGTGACCGAATACGGAATCCATGGACAGCAAAATATAATTCGTACAAACTTCACTACGAAGCAGCTCACCGAGCTCGAAAAGGAGTTCCACTTCAACAAATACCTCACCAGGGCGCGGAGGGTCGAAGTGGCCGCCACATTGGAACTGAACGAGACCCAGGTTAAAATCTGGTTTCAGAATCGCCGAATGAAACAGAAAAAACGGGAGAAAGAAGGAACAGTACCAGTCATAAAAAGAGAAGCAGACTGCCCCTCTGGACAAAATACGAACAGTTCCAGCACCTCATCTCCGGCTGCATCTCCATGTTCAGACTCGTCCAGTACCAATTAAGGACATTAGCCCAAACTACACAATACGTTTATTAATAGTATACCATAACAACAATTTGCAACAATGTAGTAGTATTGTTGTGATACAAATCTGTATTAGTACTAGGCTCCTTGGTGCAGAGTATTTAGTGCAGGGTCAAGCTCGTTTTGTGCCTGGACTGCAAACAAAATGCTGATTGCATCTTAACTTATTTGTTTGTTTAAACCCATTTTAAAAACTTATGTCTTTCACTTTACGGACTTCCTCACAATATTAAAGTGGACAGGAAAGACAAAAATCTATTAATTGTTATAGATTTAACTCTGGTCTGCAAGAAATTGATTGGTCAGTCTTAAACAATTTGCACTAGAAATACATTTCTGAGCAAAAAGAGTTGTGTTCATATGTATATGTCTAGGAGTCGTCTGGCAAATGAAGTAGTAATAGTCGAATAAAAGTGGTTTATTTTTCCCTTGAAAAAGTGTATCTATTAATGAAATAAACATATGCAGTTTTATTTTAAAGTGTTGATTCTTTTCTAATAGTATATTGACTAAATTGTCATTCTGTAATATCTTGCCTTTTGTTAAAGGTCATTATAATACAATCTGGTTAATTTAAATCAGAGCTACACTATTATGTATAGTTTGACAAGAGGAATGTTGCAGTACACCCCAGGTGGCTTCCTCTGACCTTTTCACCTCCCAGTGCCTCCAGGACTTCTAAACATGTAAACACTGACTGGTCTTCTAACCCATTCTTGCTACTGCACTTTGTTATTAGAACAGTTTTTTGATATCTTGTTAAAATGCTCACAATTTACTATGCAACAATTAAAACACTTTTCACAACACTTAGGTCACAAAATACTATATGGTTTTATGTTCGTTTCAAAATTAATTTAGGAATTTAACTAGTTGGCTATTTCAATGTATAATGCAAATACATATATAAACACAGGCCCTGCTATTTTAACAGGAGCAGAGAATAAGCAATAATCAAGATGAGCTTGTGGCTTATTTGCTGGCAAAGATTTAAACCATAGAAAACAATGTTTTTCTGACTCTGTCAGAATGTTTGGTATATTTTCTCTATCAAAGATTTGCTTGGAAGCAACATTTGGTGGTTTAGATGAACACCAACGACCTTAAAAGCTTACCTTTTCTCTACAGAAGAGCTTGAAATTTGTTTAGCCCTTGAGAAAAGGTAGAAGATCCTTTGCTTTCAGAATCTATTGTAACAACTTTGTGCAAGTGGTAACTGCAACTAAGTTTTCGTTTCAGTTCTGCAGATCAGCTTGAAGGAATTTTAGCCCATTCTTCTGTACAGAACTGTTTCAACTGTGGAATGTTGCTGGGTTTCCTCACATGAACTAGTTGCTTCAGATCCTTCCACAAAATTTATATTGGATGGCTTGTGTGCTTTTGGTTGTTGTCTTGCTGCATGACTTGCTTTCTATTGATATTCAGTTCACAGATAGATGTCCTGACGTTTTCCTATAGAATTTGCAGATATGATTCAGAATTCATTGTTCCTCCAATGATGGCAAACTGCCCTGGTCCAGATCGGATACATTTCTTATGCAGGAATGGACCACTTTCCTTGCTCCACACATAACGCTTTTCATTTCAAACAAAAAGTTATATTTTAAACCCATCCATCCATAAATGGTTGTCCAAATAGCATTATGGCTTGTTCATAAGATGTTTACCAAACTGCAGACAGGCAGCAATCTTCTTTTTGGAGAGCAGTGGTTTTCTCCTTTCTCCCTGCCAAGCACATCATTGCTGTTCAGTACTCTCTTGATGGTGGACTCATGAACATTAACATTAGCCAATATGAGAGAGGTCTTTAGTTGTTCTTCAGTAGTCCTTGTGTAACTGGGTTCTCTTTATCGACAATTAGGACTTGGGTGAATATCTTAATATATTTTAGGCCATATTTTTGCAGAAATATAGACTATTCCAAAGAGTTCAGAAATTTTCAAGCACCACTATAATTGAATAATCAACATGCAGTTTTCGACAGAAATTGACTTTGCATAATTACTCACTGAAAAGTAATGTCCTTGCTGTAAAAGACTAGAACTGTTACATGATATTCTCTTCTGTGTTATGTAGGACATTTCCCACCAATATAATTTCTGAATAAAATTACTGAATAATTAGAAACAGATAATGCAGATTGCTCTCTTGGTCACTTTAAATCTGAGGGTGATAGTTCTCTTTGTCACTTAAGAGTCTGAACTGTTTTATTCTGCTGACCATCTGATGGACTAGTCTAATATTTACTCAGGGTGTTGGGTTTACACTGTTCTTGCCCCAACAACACGGCACTGTCAGCACCCTCTCCACTGACCAGGTTCATCCAGAGTTCAGGCACAAATTAATTCAGTAGAGCCACAGGCCTGTCCAGCAGGAGAGAAGAATGTTACCTGACCAAAAGTCAGGAATTGTCTTATCACTCCACACCATTAATGCCTTGTGTTTAGTGTCAGCCTTGTATCCAGATCATAACACTGATATACATAAATCATATTTTAGTACAATAAAACTATAAAAATCTGGATGTGTATTTTATAGCACTGAGTTACACGACATATTGGTGCAGTTTAGTTGTGTAAACTGGCAGCAATTAATGAGAACGAATGCCAGTTCTTAATAAAGAAGAGACCAAATTTATGCCACACCTCCTGGAAATTAAACCCTAATTATCACATTTGTTGGATAATGAAGGAAATATGCCACATTTGGTTCACTGGTTTTACAACAGGTTTACTGTAATTGTTGTATGTTTAAGTAAATTTGGTTATTGGTGTGTTTCACCTCCCCTGTTGGATGGGTTACGGTTTAGCTCCCACTGGGTTCCCATCTGTAGTCTTCAGAGCTAGAGTCACAACCTCACAGAGACAGATGTTCAGCTTGCCTATGGGATGAGGATGTTTTTCACCAGTCTGTCAGCATGCAGGGAAACCTCACACTGCAGTAAGTATGAGATTAGGACAGTGGGAAGGCAACAGAGTAATAGGCACAAGGTTAAAACACAAAACGTGCCTCTGATAACCATTGGAGATTACAGTGTTTTAAAGATGATAATCCAATTGGTTGTTAATTTCAGGTGACGTATTAAGGGCAATAGTGTTGAATAAAACAGTTGTGTAATGTAGTGCTAATACATGTAGTCTTTGCTATACTATACTTGATGTTTTAGCACAGTAGTTGATTAAAGCCACCGAACCACCACACTTCACATTAACGCAGCATATGTCAATCCTCTATGTAGAACAGTGGAATTCCAGGTAGATTAATAATTATACTGAGAAAATAAACAGTGTAAGTAAAACCACTGATTTTGGGAGTTACGCCTAACAGGTGCATCATGTATAATATTGAGGCAGGTTGAAAGCAACTTCATGCTGGGCAAGGTTGTCACAAGGTTTTTTACAAATCAAATGCCTGGCTGGGCTTCCTGACTCTTGTTCAGCTCCTTCTGAAGCTTGTCACTCCACAGGGGTACCTGAGCTCAAAAGGATAAAAAGACCACTGTATACACTATTCGCTTACTTAAAAAAGGGGGGTAAAGGCGAATATGTCTACTTGCTTTTGACAGACACTCTGAGGAGCAAGGAAAGAGGCCTCATGCAAATAGCCTCCTCCCCTTGGTGGAAATAGGCATAACAGGAAGACTTCCTCCAGAGCTCTTTACAATCTTTTCCTCCAGATCAGTCGTACCCATGTCTTTATGCATTGGCATTAAGCCATTAACCTATTCCATAGGCACCCCAAAAGGAACAAATAAGCAGGTTTGTGGTCAGAGTGTTTCTGTGATTCCTTCCAAAATACTACATTTCCCAAAACTGGGATACTGGCAGTAAGACGTTGGTGGTTGAATTTTGGGAAATCACCACATATTTGCAAAACTAGTGATGCAATATGATTTGATCATTTGCAGCAATGCTTGCATTCAATGTTTGGAAAATGGCTAAATTATTTCATATATCACAGTTGTGTATTACAGACTTACATGTAAATTACAGTAGAGCAAATAAGATATTTAAAAAACAACAACTATATGGCCAAATTCTGACCATTCCCTTCTACTAGTGAAAGAGATGCAGCTCAAAAAGAGAAGGCATATTTTAAATGCAAATTTAATATTCATTCTTTTCACTCTCCTTCATTTTCTGACTTTCCTTGTATTCCATTAACAGGACATAGGCTAGAGAATTGTGGAGGAACAGTAGACTCATTCAAGTGAGCCAGTTCCTAACTAGTAGCACAGGGTGCAGGGTGGGAACCAACCCTAGACAGGACACCAATCCATCACAGGGTGGATCCACACACATATGTATGTACACACACACACACACACAAACACACACACACACACACACACACACACACACATAGAGCGACAGTTTAGATGGACCATTTGACCTAATACCTGTTTTTGTAATGTGAGAGGAAACCATTGTAGTCTGAGAAAGCCCATGCAAACATGGGAAAACATTTAAACTCCAAATTGGTGGAGTCTGGACCAGGAATCAACCTGAGGATCTCTGAAATTGTTAGACGATGACACTAACCACTTGTGCCAACATGCCTCCAGGAACAGTGGATGAACCTACATTTTGAACAGTTTGCTGTGGTTGTCCCAGGTCATCACATTTTATTTTGTTGAAAAATAATTGTAAAGTTAATTAAAATACTCCAAATATATTACAAGCATAATTTTAAAACGAATTTTTACCTTGTTTCACACTATCCATGTAAAATAAAAGTCTGGTAGAGAAACTACGCCAAACATTAATTTCACCTTGACAAAAAACAAAAAAAGAGTTTTGCTTTCAATGTCATTTCTCATATACAGTCTTAGGCACTCCTGGTCAAATTACATTTTTTTTCTTTACTTTTTTACTTACTGTTAAATTACTAAATGTAAATGTAACTGACTCACAGAATCAGGAAATTCTATATAAATAGTTTCCAGCTTCCAACCGTTAAATATGGGGATTCTGTTATCCCTTGCCATTATGTGGAACATAACTGTGACATTGAATATAACATGATAATAGAATAAAGAATGGATTCTACTAAATATCAACAAAATCTTGAACGTCAGTGTCCCACAGCCAGCAAAGAAACAGGCTGAAAAAAATGTTGGCTATTACAATAAGACAATGACCCAAAAAATACCTAAAACTCTTGCTTGGACTACTTCAATAAACAAAACATATGTTTATGGAAAGGTCTTCACAGCATTCAAAATGAATATAGCTAAAAATGGTTATATCTGAAACATGCATGCCTCATGACCTAAGAATATTTCTGAGTAAATATTGAAAGTAAAAATATAAAAACTGTTAATATGCCTCAAGAAATGTTTGCACATGCCATATTTTTGGTTTCATTTTTCCAGTATGTTACATTTTACAAATAGACAGCAATAATTATTAAAAATGACAAAGAGTTAAGCAAATATTTTGGCAGAAAGTATATAAACAGGTATTTCAAAAATCCAGAAAATATGTATTTAACAGTAATCCAATTGTAGATCAGAAAAACTCATGTTAGAAATGATGAAGCGGCACACCAGCTTTTTCTTGAATGTTCAGTAATTTTTTTCCAGTTACCCTTGTTGAGGTTTAGATGGTGATGCTCTGATAGCTTTAAAATCCCTTGAAAAAAGCTTTCTCCCATTCAGGGAATATTTAGCACAAGACCTCTCAATGACCACCTCAGATATTCTTAGTTGTGCCTGTAGATTTATCTTAAGTGTAAGAGAGGAGGCTAATTAGCACCAAACAGCAGCTCGAAGTTCAAAAGGTCAAGCTAGTAGCAAAAATGAGGTTTGAGCTATAAATGCACTGAAATTTTGGTGTGTATTGCCCTTTTACTCTGAGTAATCACAAATTGAAAAACATTTTTGATTAATAATTGAATCACCATGCATGTGCTATCCTTAAAGTCAAGAATTGTTTCAGTGTCTTCAAACTGACCCCAGCTCCCCAGAGGGGTGCTGTATTACAGTGTGATTTTAGTGGAGGAGGGTGATTTTCTCAGATGAGAGAACTGTGCCCCTCCCCCAAGTGAAACGCAAATGAAAAGGAATGCCAAGATGAAAAAGCTTGCGTCTCCAGATAAGGAAAAAGAAGAAAGGAGCCAGCGAATGGCAAAGGGCTCTCTTGGGGAGATGAGAGGTGCTGAAGGCAGTGCTGGTGGTGGGAGATCATAGCAGGTTCTTCTCATAAGCCCTGGCCTGTGTTTGATACTGGGTCTTTGTCGCCCTTTCAGCTGTGTATTGTTGGGCGGTGTAATCCTGGGTGGATTACAATGGCTCCTTCCTTTCATATGACCATGCCCAGCAGGCAGGAGGCAGTGCTCATAGAGGGCTGGGAGGCCTTGCTCATTCCTCCTTTTACCTTCACCAGGGGCTGTAGCTACAGGGACAGAGAGTAAGAGGTCAAACGGTCATGTCCTGTTCTTGGAATGCTACCCTTTTACTCAAATCAGATTTGCTTTAGCACTTTGTATCACACCAGGTATCTAGCCAATGTGCCTCAAAACAGTTCTATTTCAGTTTTAGAAGGCAAGTAACTAGCTATGTTTGACATTAGTTATGGGTTTGGTGTAAGATTGTGACCATGACTATACTTCAGCTGTACTTTACTGCAGTGTACAGTCGTATGAAAAAGTTTGGGCACCCCTGATAATTTTCATGATTTTAGTTTATAAATCATTGGTTGTTCAGATCAGCAACTTGAGTTAAATATATCATATAGCAGATGAACACAGTGATATTTGAGAAGTGAAATGAAGTTTATAGGATTTACAGAAAGTGTGCAGTAATTATTCAAAACAAAATTAGGCAGGTGCATACCTGCACTGGCCACACAGTCCCACAGCATGATGGAACCGCCACCAAATTTTACTGTGGGTAGCAAGTGTGTTTGTCTTCTTTGGGATGCTGTGTTCTTTTTCCGCTCCTTGTTATGTCCAAATAACTCCATTTTAGTTTATTCAGTACACAGCACTTTATTCCAAAATGAAGCTGGATTGTCCAAATGTGCTGGTAGCACACCTCAAGTGACTCTGTTTGTGGCGTGTCTGCAGAAAAAGGCTTCTTCTGCATTACTCTCCCATACAGCCTCTCCTTGTGCAAAGGTGCGCTGTATAGTTGAACGATGAACAGTGACACCATCTGCAGCAAGATGAGGTTTTGTTAGGTCTTTGGAGGTTTGTCTGTGGCTTGACTATGACTGTTCTCACCATCCTTCGCCTCTGCCTATCTGAGATTTTTCTTGGTCTGCCACTTCGGGAGTTTCCTTAACTAGAACTGTGCCTGTGGTCTTCCATTGCCTCACTATGTTCCTCACAGTGGAAACTGACAGCTGAAATCTCTGAGAGAGCTTTTCCCTTTCCCTGAAACCATGATGTTGAACAACCTTTGTTTTCAAGGCCATTTGAGAGTTGTTCTGAGGCTCCCATGTTGCCCCACTCTTCAGAGAAGATGCAAAGAGGGAGAAAAACTTCCAATTGGCCACCTTAACACTTTCTCATAGTTGGATTCACTTGTGTATGTAGATCAAGGGTCAATGAGCTTACAAAACAAATTTTGTGTTCCAATATTTTAGTGCTAAAGGTTATTCAAATGACAAGGGTGTGCCCAAATTTATGCACCTGCCTAATTTGTTTTGAATAATACTGCACACTTTCTGTAAAAAAAAACCTATAAAACTTAATTTCACTTCTGAAATATCACGGTGTTCATCTGCTATATGATATATTTACCCTGAAAACTGCTGAGCTGGACAACCAATGATTTATAAAGAAAAAAAAATTATCAGGGGTGCCCAAACTTTTTTCATACGACTTGTATGATAAAAGTAGCGTTTGTACATCTACATCTTTGCATTTAGTAGACACCCTTATACAGAGCAACTTACAACTGATCCATTCTTAGCAATTACAAACTGTCATAATCCAAGTAATTGTGGGTTAAGGGTCTTACTCAAGGACCCAACGGAAGCAGCTTGGTGGAGGTGGGAAACGGGCCTTCTGCTCCATAGTCCAGTACCTTAACCGCTAGGCCACCACATCCCCGGCGAAGTTGCTAACACAAACTATCCACAGCAGGGATTGAACCCCCCAGATCACTTAACTACCAGCCTGATGCACTAACCTCTGCTACTAATGGTGGAGTGTAATCCACCATTAGTTTGTATTTGAAAATTGGATAAGTGTTAATAGATAATTGGATTGAAGTACAGTGGGGCACAAAAAGTAAACAAAAGTATTTAGTCAGCCACTGATTGTGGCAAGTTCTCCTACTTAGGAAAGATGAATGTAAATTTTTCATCATAGGTACACTTCAATACGAAGAGACAAAATGAGAAAAAAAAAAATCCCCAGGAAATCACATTGTAGGATTAAAAAAAATATTAATTGTATAATTTTATAATTGTAAATCATGGTGGAAAATAAGTATTTGGTCACCACAAACAAGCAAGATTTCTGGCTCTCAACAGACCTGTAAAATTCTTCTTTAAGAACCCCTCTTCTGTCCTCCACTCGTTACCCTGTATTAATGGCTCCCTGTTTGACCCCCTCGTTATCTGTATAAAAGACACTGTCCACAGCCTCAAACAGGCAGACCATGGCCAAGACCAAAGAGCTGTGAATGACACCAGGAAGAAAATTGTAGAACTGCACCAGGCTGGGAAGAGTGAATCTACATCGGCAAGCAGGTTGGTGTGAATATAAATCAACTGTGGGAAGCAATAAATGTGAGACATACAAAGACCACTTGATAATCTCCCTTGATCTGGGGCTCCACGCAAGGATCTCATCTCGTGGGGATGTAAAATGATCATGAGAACGGTGAGCACAAAAAATCCCAGAACTACACGGAGGGACCTGATGAATGAACCTGCAGAGAAGCTGGGACCAAAGTAACAACAAAGGCTACCATCAGTAAACACACTACGTCGAGAGGGGACTCAGATCCTGCAGTGCCAGGCGTGCCCCCCCTGCTTAAGCCAGTACATGTCCAGGGCCTGTCTGAAGTTGCCAGGGGAGAGCATATATGGATGATCCAGAAGATGATTGGAGAGGAATATCATGTGGTCAGATGAAAACCAAAATAGAACTTTTTGGTTAAAAATTCATATAAAACTTCGCTTTCCAACATCGCTGTGTTTAGAGGGAAGACCCCCCCAATTCTGAATTGCGCCATACCTACTGACAAGCTTGGGAGTGGAAACCTCATGCCCTTGGTGCTGTTTTTTTTTTCTGCAAAGGAAAAAGGATGACTGGACCCGTTTTAAGAGAAATGAATGAACGGGGCCATGGTAATGGTGAGATTTTAAGCCAAAACCTCCTTCCATCAGTGACAGCATTGAAGAATGGAACGTGGCTGGGTCTCCAGCATGACAATATGATCCCAAACACACTGCTCAAACATTTCAAGGTCGCTTGCAGTGGCCTAGCCAGTCTCCAGACCTCAGCCCCATACAAAATTTGTGGAGGGAGTTGAAAAAGTCCGTGTTGCCCCCCAAAACATCACTGCTCTAGAGGAGATCTGCATGGAGGAATGGCCAAAAAAATACCAGCTACAGTGTGTGCCAACCTGGTGAAGACATACATACAGGAAACGTTTGACCTGTCATTGCCAACAAAGGTTATGTTACAAAGTATTGAGTTGAACTTTTGTTATTGACCAAAATACTTATTTTCCCACCAAATATGATTTATAATTTAATGCTTTAAAAATCCTACAAATGTGGTTTCCTGGATTTTTTTTTTCTACTTTTTGTCTCTCATAGTTGAAGTGTAGCTATGATGAAAATTACAGACCTCTCTCATCTTTCTAAGTAGGAGAAACTTGTACAATCCAGTGGACTGACTAAATACTTTTTGCCCCACTGTATCTCTCCAGAGTAAACTTTCACAGTTTATCAAATAAAGGTATATAATGAATGAAGTTAATAATATTACTAGTAAAGGCAAAATAATAATGATACAGTCAAGTTTTTTTGGCACAGTGATGAAAACTTTGGCCTCACATAAATAACTATGCATAAACAGTGGTAGGCACTCAAGTATGCAGGGGGCTTTTTTATTTTTTTTTTCTCTTAGCTCAACACTGCAGTGACCTGGGATTTGAGTTCCGGTGGTGCCCTTCAGCTGGGTCGAGTGTGATGCAGGCACAAACTGGATATGCGAGGAAGATGGGAGGATGGATGGAAGAAAAGAAATCGTCCCCCAGAACTTCAACAATGACCAATACCCAACCATGCGATGGACTGGGACGCTGTTTTCTTGGGTACCCTGCTTGCGCTTGCCCTGTGAATTTTGAATTTTGAGTCCATGACAATGACAAGGGGTGATTAAAACATGAAAAACATATCACAGACAAGTTAAACATGTCAGAAAACCATTAAAACATGAACATATCATAACAGAAAAAAAAAAAAAAAACTTAACATACTTTTAATAATAATAATAACAATGAAAGCTTTAATATTAAATCACACAAATCCAGTATGTAAAATACAGTTTCAAGCAAATTTGGACATGGGAGTTAAAAATTTTTACACCTACCATTGCACATATGACAAAAAAAGTGGTGGTTTAGTTGATCAAGGACACGATTAATTTAGAGATTGCTTTACCTGTAAATGGTGAACAATTTTTACATCATTCCTCACAATCTTCGCGTATGTAGCTTCCACTTAACATGACATTTGTTAACCAAACTAAGTTTTTCATTTTCACAACACTGTTGAAGTGCTGCGTTCTTCCTCACACGCACTCACTCACACCTTCCTGCTAGAGTCTCAGTTGGTGCATTGCTGAGACATCATATTTTAAATTTGTCAATTTCAGTTAGATATATTACAAGACAGGATCATAGAACTTCAGAGACTAATGGGGACTATTTCTGATGACATCAGAAGGCTTCTCGAAGGTACTGGCTTGAATAACATTAACGGTGTTTCACTGATTTGTTCTTGTCAGTGAAAAAATAAATTACTGCTCTTAAAGTATGTTTAAATCACATTACAGTTGTAATCAACCAATCACCATTTTAAACAGTACATAGGTGTTGCTGAGAAACAATGTCCATTTATTTAGTAACATTACTACAGAGTGTGTAGTGAGATGTTCTGTTGAATTTCCATGAAGGAGGTTACATTTAGATAACCATCTCATTCACCTACACCACACAGGAAGCTAAAGTCAGTTACCAACACTGGCATTTACAACATTTGCATTAACTGTATTTTGAAATTTGATCTTTGGTAGAGTTTTGCATATTTTTGAGACTTACGTAAAGAAGAAATGTATTTGTACAAAGAAATATGATCTTGCAACAGAACTTGATGTCCCCTTAATATTCATGCATGTATTCTTCTATGTTGTAACTGTAAGTTTCTTCCACACTTGTTGCGTGTGCATGTCTTTGTTTGTGCATTTGGTCTTCTCTCAGATTGTGAGCTGTTTATTTCAAGCATCCTACAAGATGAAAACCTCAGTAGGCATGCTCGAGAAACCAGAGAAATACTACTAAACAACTTTCGAGTTGTCCACAACAAGTAAGATCTTTTAGTCCATTAAGTGCTCCTGAACGTGTCATTTTAAACCATGGCAGTAATGTACAGTAAAGAATGATACTGATGGGTAAAAAAAATTATAATAAGAGTAGTATTAGCATAATTGCACACTATTTACAACCCCAAACCAGAATAGGTTTGGATGGCATAGGAACTGCAAGTTAAGAAAACGGGTGGCAATGGATGTACAGTTTGTCAAGAAATGAATGAGAAAATTATTGAAATGTTTAAACACAATGTTCCTCAAGAAAAGATTGGATGAGGTTTGCATATTTCTTCCTCTACTGTATAATGCATAATATCATTACACTATTTAAGGAATCTATACGAATTTCAGTCCATAAACAACAAGGGTGCAAGCCTAAAACTGATCACCCATGATCTCCGTGATGTATCGTCACAAGTAGAAACGTGTATTGTGGTCAGAAGAATCAGTATTCCAGATCATTTTTGGACCATTCCGATTATTATATAGTTTTTTCAAACTCATTACTAACCTTAAATTTCCCCCTGTCCCAACTTTTTTTTGGAATGTGTTGCAGGCCTGAAATGCAGGAATGGATGATTATTAGCAAATTAAATGAAGTTGACTAGACAAAACAATACCTGTCTTGGGTTCATACTGTCTGCAATTAAATAAAAGTCTAAGTAAAATGTAGAACAAAAATTTGCCTTTTCATACGTGTCCCAACATTACTTCGGATTTGGGGTCATATACAGTATACATTTTTAACAAAATCTAAATACAATATATTTTTAGAAAATAAGAAAATCAAAATAAAAAACACATCACGACAGCATCAATGCAACTGGCACTTTTTAAAAACATTATTTGCAACACAGTACTACATTACTACCACACATAACTGAACCCAAATGAGATGAGACTGAATCACACAGGGAAACAAATCTAAGAGAGAGGCTGAGACAGCCATGTTGAAGACGTCTGTGGTCACTGAGCCATTTTTACATGGATTTGAATAGTTGATTTTGATTACTAGATGAACTAACCACAATCCAGCTGTAACTTACTTCAAAGTCCATCATACCATGTATCCTAAAATGTTCAGTGTCTCAGAGAAAAACAGTCTTACAAAATCACAGATCATCCAACATATAAATGTACATTTTTGAGGACCAACATATAAATGTACATCTGATGCAGATTAGGCTGGAAAAAGCTACAAAAGCATCTCTAAAGTGTTTCTCGAAACTGTTTCATGACTGCAAAATAAGTAGAACACTGAACAGCAATGGCGTTCATGGCAGCTTTTCAAGAAGAAAGCTACTGGTTGGCAAAAAATGCTGTCTCCCTGCAGTTTGCTAAATATCACATGGGAAAGCCAGAAGATTACTGGAAAAACATTTTGGAGATGGAAGAGACCAAAATAGAACTTTTTGGTTTATGTCTGGAGGAATGAAAACACTGAATTCTAGCTTAAAAACCTTATCTTGTCTGGGAATTATGGTGGTTGTAGTATAATTTTTTGGCCATGTTTTGCTGCATCTTGGCCAGGACGTCTTGCCATCTTTGATGGGACAATGAATCTTGAATTACATAAAGCAAATTCTAAAAGAAAGTATCAGGACATCTGTCCATTAATTGAATCTCAAGAGAATGTGGGTCATGCCCACATGCCAAAGACAATGGCACACAGATTGAGCAACCAAAGAATAATAGTAAAGTTAATGTATTCAAATGGAAAAGTCCTAACCTTACATTGACAGCATTTAGCAGACACCCTTATCCAGAACGACTACAATTGGTACAGTTGTACAATCCAAGCAATTGTGGGTTAAGGGCCTTGCTCAAGGACCCAACAGTGGCAGCTTGGCAGAGGTGGGATTTGAACTCTGGACCTTCTGGTCCATAGTCCAGTACCTTACCCGCTAGGCTACCACAGTCCCAATAGAACCTTAATCCAATAGAAATTTTGTGTATGGACCAGAATAAGCAAGTGAGGAAACCAACCAACAACACAAAGCTGAAGCTGTTCTGTATGTAGGAATGGGCTAAAATGCCTCCAAGTTGATGTGCAGGACTAATTAACAGTTAGCAGAAATGTTTAGATGCAGTTATTGCTGCACAAGGATGGTCACACCATGCATTAAAAGAAACAAATCACATAATTTTGGCACTCACAGATATGTAATGTTGGATCACTAACTTCAATAACTAAATGACCAAGTATAATATTTTTTGTCTTCTTTGTTTAAATGGATTTTCTTTATAACTTTAACTCATATGTATTCAGAAATATAGGAAATCATAAGGGCTTCACAAACTTAAAAGCACCACTGTACATCCATTATTGAGGTTACATATTGTGATAATTACTAATAAAATAGTCTAACAGAAAAACAATACCAGCAACTAAAATAATCATAACAGGGTTTCATCTCAAAATGTTTTCGTCTCATGAGGATTAGCACCTGTATACTGATTTTTTAATCAAAGACACATAAGTCAATTAAAATGAATAAATAATAAAAAAACATAAGATATATCTCAGCAGGGAGTAAAAGGCAACAGGTTAAGAAACAGATACTACTGTAAGATTCCAAAATTAATTAACACTCTCCATACAAACAATCACTTTCCACACAATCTTAATCCAGTTCAGGGTGGTAGCAAACCGATAACACATGGTGTATGGTGGGAAACGATCCTAGACAGCTTGCCAGTCCATTGTGGGGCAGGCACGCACACACATGATCACTCGCTCTTTCACACTAGGACATTTTAGAGATACCAGTTGACCTATTGGATGTCTCTGGAATGTGGGAGAAACCTTGCAGACATGGGGAGAACTCACAACTTAACACAAGCAGCAGCCAACCAGGACTCAAATTTGGGTCTTTAAGGCTATGAGTCAACCACTGCACAACAGTCCTATGTAAACACAATCACATTACAATGCTATAGACATGTATGAAGTATTATAAAGTGCAAGTTATAACCATACAGCCAAACCAAGTGTACATGATTATAATACACAAACAAAGAAAGGTGTTGGTTATTGTATAGATAACATATGACTGACTAAGCTGTTTGGGTGTTGATAAAGTTATTCATTATTTACATAGTAGGCTAATACAGTGAATTTATTATTACTAAATCCATGTCATTCATCGATGCTAAATAATCTTAGTGCTAATAGTATGCAGTATGTTTGTTTTTAGTTAG
Organism: Ancistrus triradiatus; assembly: GCA_025084515.1. Taxonomy (NCBI): domain Eukaryota; kingdom Metazoa; phylum Chordata; class Actinopteri; order Siluriformes; family Loricariidae; genus Ancistrus; species Ancistrus triradiatus. Next base: position 273,687 of record JAJAGP010000570.1, on the reverse strand, counting down.
GTCTAATTCAAACATTCATGAGAAGGAACTGCACTTGTAAAGAAGTAAGGCTGGCTAAATTAGCTTAGCTGTTTAGCTAAATCAACTTAGCTGTTTAGCTAAGCTGTACACATTCTTGTCAGGCAGAAAATTAGTCAAATCATTGTTATCAAACCTGAGTTTGTGGGGAATCAACTCCAAAATTTGGGGTCATCTTTTCGTCCTCAAATGACTCTTTTTGTGACCGACTCCCAACCTTGCTATTTGGTAACTCAAACAAAGATGGAGACTTGACACATAAACCACACATAAAACACACATTAGATTCAGTACTTGTTTGCGATGCTGCAGAGACCATTAATACAAAGAAAAATATTGAAACAACAATAGTAACATCAAAGATAATACAGTATGTCGTTAAAACAAAATATGGAGGTTTAGGATTGACACGTGTTGCTTAAGTCTTAGCCATTTTACATTTAACTTTTCAAACCTGCAATGCAGGTAAGAGTCTTTGGCAATGTTGGTCACACATGACCTGAACCAGAAGAACAACTGGTGTTAAGCGATTAAATAATATGAGTCTTGTATCAGTGGAGGACAAGCTTGTCAAATTTATACATTTAGACAAATGTTGGTTAATTTATTGTTACGTTCTTAAAGAAAATACTTGGATAACAAAATAATAAACCTCTTCTAAGCTAAGTAAGGATTTAAAAAATGATAGATTTATTATACCTCACATTTAAAAAAAAAAGGTTTTACCACTAACAGTAAAATGATGAACAATAACAGCTTTGAGTTGAACAATAGAGCAGGAAATGAATATCTTTCTTTGCTGTTATGAGTGCACTTGCTGCACAGGCAGCTTGTCTTGTGGTTTTGTGTTGTGTGATGCGAGGTGTTTCATAATGAAAAGAAAGCATGGCAGTTTTTCTACTGTAGCGCCACTAAAAATTAAACAACCTATACATCAAACCGCTAGTTCTTTCAGCCTGAGGAAATGTGGTTAAGAGTAAAAATGTATAACTAAACACCATTTACCTATCAACAATATAAAACCACATTTACATTTACAAGTTATAAATATATGTGATTCTTTCTGGTTTTGCAGAAATCCACAGGAATTTCCCTACAGATGTAAGTAAGCAATCATCTGGGTAAGGTCTCACTTTACTGTCAAAACAACCTTGAATATTCATGGCATGGATTACACAATATGATAGAAACACTCCTTTTTTGGCATATCGACATAATTGCATTGCACATTTTCGTTGCACTTTCATGCTGCAAATCTCCTGTTCTACCACATCCCGCCAGAAATCCAAGGAGTGAATGTAATAATCAGGTCAGAACAGGCAGAGATGAGCTCCAGAATCACAATTATGCACAACAACACACAACTGAAAACGAGCGACTCGAGAGAAAGCAAAGCAAGGTTAAAAGCAGGTGCCAAAGCACACTCACATTTCAAAGCAACTCTCAAAAATTAGTTTCAAACGAGTATCAAATTGATGATCAAAGTAAGTTTCAAATCTCCCACGTGCAGACTCCAAACACACCAAAACAGTCACCTTTTTGTTAGGCCTATATGTTATACATTAAATAGGTTAAATACTCAGAAGGTAAATACAGTCCATAAAATACAGAATATAATGAAATGGAGAGGATTAGGTTTAGGGTTAGGGGTTAGGGTTAGGATTAGGGATGGAATTCTAAGTGAGTTTTTGGGCATTATTTAGTCCATGGTAAATGCAGTCACTGAGTGCTTATACATCATGTAAATGTAAACAGCATACTCTGATTTCTTAGATCGGATTAAGGTCTGGCAATCCGATAAAGAAAGCTGGATTTTAACCTAGTAATCGGATTTCTCAGCTCATGTAATCACTTGGTTGTTTCAGTTTGTGATTGTACGCAAGTGTAACATGACACAGTTGCCAAGTTTGCTTATTCTAAGAGAGGCTTTTCCCCCCATTGACCTGTAATATATTTTTCAAGGGGGATCTGGCAGCCCTGGAAAAACACTTTTGTGGAGACTCTAAAATGCAGTATATGCTGAAGGAAATGAAGAATTTCATTGTTTAATTAATAAAGATTGAAGTTTACATTATATCCTTCTGTAAGATTTTTGGCCAGTTGCAATGTAGAAATCTGATTATTGCCCCAGTCATGTAATCCCAGAGGTTTCCCATTTTCTCATTACTGAGTGCATGTAGAGTCATTGATCGGACTACTGGCAGAATCTGATTCTCTACAGTTAACAGATTATTAAGTGCATGTAAATGCACACACTGTAGGTACTCCAGTCCTTTAGCAGGTAACAGTGTGGTGTGGTGTGGCATGCTCAGGCAAAATGGAGTAGGGGTAGGGTCCTCTCATTTGGTCTGAGTAGAGGTGCCAGAAGAAGAGTTCGAAGAGAAAAGGGAATGTATACAATGTTTTGCTAGCGTAGTTGTGCATAGTAGCACTGTAGCTAAAAACGGGAGAACCAGAAAGTAACACCTCACCAAAAACATCAGATTGTGAAAGGTAAGAAGGCAGCAACTCTATGATTAGATCACAACAAAACTCCATGATAATGAACCACTGGCTCTGATCTTAGTGTAAGGCAGGGATACACAATATTAGGAGTCACATTTGAGCCGCTAGAGACCAGCATTGACTCACTATTGGCGGCGTTAGCATTCTTGACGCAATTGCGCATGCGCCAGCCCTGATTTGGCATTATGCGACAAAGTGGCAACACCTGTTGTTGTGGCTATATAAGTACAGCTTGTAGGCCACACAGGTTGTCGCAACTGCGCGCGAACTGCGGGCGGCATGGTGGCTCGGTGGGTAGCATCGCTGCCTCACAGCAAGAAGGTCCTGGGTTCAATCCCATGGTGGAGCGGCCTGGGTCCTTTCTGTGTGGAGTCTGCATGTCCTCCCTGTGTCTGCGAGGGTTTACTCCGGTTTCCTCCTACAGTCCAAAGACATGCGTGTTAGGTTAATTGGTTATGCTAAATTGGCATTGACTTGAGTGTATATACATGTGACTTGTCTTGAAGTAACCTTGCGCGTAGATGTAACCTTGTGTATGTTGCTGAGCATGGCCACTGATGCTGATAGCGACGTTAAATAAAGCAATAAACAAACAAACCGTGCGAACTGCACCGGTCATACATGGCTGTTTTTTGAAGCGCTGGTTTTTTGGTTAGGGACAAAGGTAGACTGGCAATTTGTAGATCGCCAGTCTGGGCAGTTGGGAGGCTGTCCAGTAACGATAGGGCTTAGAAGGGGGCAGTCAGGAGGCTGTCTAAGTACGTTAGGGCTAAGACGACAGCGTAGGGAAAGCTCTTCCAGCGCGCTATTGCGAGGCTCGCCCCGCCCCTCTCACGCCGTCACCTCTCTCAGTCGGGATCGGGGGATAAACGTTCCCCTCGCGATTGGGCTTACAAAAGGATGCTGTGCTAACTAATAGCCATTCCGTGCCATTCTCCTCTAAGCACCGAAGAAGTGCTGCGGAATTCCCGTGGCATGCCTTCGCGGACGTGCCGCTCGGGCTTCCGACAATTGCACATGTGCGGACCCGTGTGGCATTTGCGTAGCGACGTCAGTTTTGTATTGGTTTTTCCTGACTGGTTGAGTGCCGTGTTCGGTTAATTCACTGATAACGGATGCGGCCGTCCAGTGTTCGATCCTCGACCACTGAGGTTATTTCCTTTATTGTTTTATTTATTCTTTTTTTGGTGAACATCATTTTTCTTTTTATTTTAATTTTATTTTGGTTCACTACTTCCATCTGGAGTCAGCACTTCCAACTGCATTTGGGTCCTAAATCTCTTTGTTCTTCTATTTTCTTGGTTTGCCTTCGTTTTAATATGGCAAACCATAACACACGGGATCATATATCTCTCATAGATGAGAAATGCCCAGCACAGTCCAACCAACACACCCAGCACAATAACAGGTTGGTTACTGGGTCAAAGGGCACGACAGGGCAGGCAAGCCAGAGACAACTCCAGACATACAATTGGTACAATCTTACAATCCAAGCCATTGTGGGTTAAGAGCCTTGCTCAAGGACCCAACAGTGGCAGCTTGACAGAGGTGGGATTTGAACCCTGGGCCTTCTGGTCCATAGTCTGGTACCTTACCCGCTAGGCTAGATAACTTTGAACCATCCTTATAGAACTTTATATGTTACCCGAAGTAATCAATGCTGACTTTAACAGAAAATCAGAGCAGAACTTATAGAACGGTACTAATATGATCCAATTTTCTATCCAGTCAACAGAGCGGTACAATAATCCAACCTTGAGGTTATAAATGCATGAACCAAATATTCATCAAGGTTAACATTTACATTTAGAGCATTTAGCAGACGCCCTTATCCAGAGCGACTTACATTGATATTGATACAATCTTACAATCCAAGCAATTGTGGGTTAGGTGGATGTGTAGCATTAATGATAGGACCCAACAGTGGCAGCTTGGCAGAGATGGGATTTGAACCCTGGACCTTCTGGTCCAGAGTCCAGTACCTTACCCGCTAGGCTACGACAGTCCCTATCTGTCGTGGCTATGGGTCCAACTCATACCACTCTGGTTTTATCAATTCCGTTCTAAGTAAAATAAAATAATACAACATCAAATCAATGTTAATTTTATTAACACCGTCCTCAATCCTACTGATGGTAAGGATATCATTTGGTTTGGCTGATATATACAACTATATACTGTATGCTGATCCTTGTCCGACACCACACTTCACTTTTGTTAGCTTGGAGCAGTTAAAATTTACAAAACAAAATGGTAAAAATTAGTCAAGCAGGCTCTACACCAAATAAGCACTAGTCTTTTAACTGCCAGGGTACTTTCTAAACTATTCAAAATATATGATCTATAATGCTAAATGCTGCAGGTCGATCCAAAAGAACATGGAAAGAAACACATATTGTCTGAACACAATCACTGATCACTAATTAATGCTGTTTTAGTATTATGATGGAGCCTATATCCTGGCTGAAATGTTTCATAAATACAGTTTTGGTGTAGGTAACTAACCCAGCCATAGAACATTTATAGGGGCATTTGAAGAAATAGAAAGCCAACCATTCAGTAACATCAAAAGCTGTGCTTTGCAATATTATTAATTCATGTGAGAATAACATGGGGCTTCAGATTTTGCAAAAACTTTTGTAGTCCATTATCATCTCAAGTGTACACTGTTGTTATAGCAAATACTGGCGAATTTCATATACCAAATACTAAGAAATTCTAACTTTTAAAAAACATTTCACTGATTTTTTAAAGAAAAAAAGAAAATTTAAGAAAAAAGAGTTCACCTGTGGCCTTATGCATTTTGCAGCTACTTTAAACACATACAGTACCGTTCAAAAGTTTGGACACACCTGCTAAAAATCACATCTTTCTCTTTTGTATAGTCATATGTTAAAGCTGATTGTCCATGAAATATTTATTCAAAACAAAGGTTTTATTGAGCTGCCATCCCAATTTTGTGGTAACAAACAGAATGTTTGCGAAGCAAATGCAAATGTCACCAATGTGGTGCCAGACGTATTACATATCATCCTTAAAACCTTCTTTATTGGTTTAACCTGTTCTTTATGAGTGGACACCACGTAACCTATTTTGAAGAATTCTTTCATATTTTGTGTTGCATTATCAGTAATAAGTCAAAAAAGCAGAACTTCAAAAGAGAAACCTCAGCCCATAATTACTTTAAGAAATGAAGCCCAATTATTTAGGAAACTAGTGGCCAAAACCTTAGGAAAAAACCTTAGCAAATAACAAGCATATTAGATTCATCAGCTTAAGAACTGAAATGGTCAGTCAACAGCAACACAGATTACACCTGAAATAAATGCTTTACAGAGGTCTAGCAGCAAACACATTTTAACATACAATAGTTGTTTTATATTACGTTGTTGCCTCAAGTTGTTTAAACAAATGTAAATAACAAAAACACAGGTTAAATTTAAAAAGAAAAACATAAGAAAAAATAAAAATTGGTGTGTCCAAACTTTTGACTTGTGTACATGCACTAACTGATGACTTTATTAGGTACACCACCATGTTTCTGCACTTGGATGGAACATTCTCAGGACTGCAGTGACACTGAGGTGGTTTTGGTGTGTCAGTGTGTGTTGTACTGGTATGAGTGAATCAGACACAGCAGGGCTGCTGGAGTTTTTAAACCCCTCAGTGTCACTGTTGGACTTAAAATAGTCCACCAACCAAAATCCTGTAGGCAGCATCCTGTGAGTACTGATGAAGGATTAGAGGATATCTAAGACAAGCTCTGCAACAACATATGAGCTTCTTGCTCTTACTTTAGTTATACAAGGTGCATCAATATGGTAGATGAGTGCACCCTGAGTGGACACAGTGTTTAAAAACTCCAGCAGCAAGCTTTGTCTGATCCAGTCATACCAGGATAACACACACTAACACAGCACAACCACATCAGCGTCACTGCAGTGCTGAGAATGATCCACCACCCAAATAATATCTTATCTGTGGTGGTCCTGTGGGGGTCCAGATCATTAGAGAACAGATGGACTACAATCTGTAATTGTAGAAGTAAGTGGAACTGATAAAATGGACAGTGAGTGTAGAAACAAGGAGGTGTACCTAATGAAGTGATCTGTGAGAGTTTATACACAATTACCCACTCACTGTCCACACTATTAAGAACACCTGTACACCTTCACAGCCAGGTAGGGTGAAAAAGGACATCTACAGCATGAATGTGTACCTGACAAATCTGTAGCAGATTGGCTGTCCAAGCCCATATTAAGATGGTCTTTGTAATGTCACTAGGTATTACATACAGTCAGTACAACATTTTTATAACACTCTTTCTTGTTCATGCTTTAAATGATTTTATTAATTTGCTATTTTATTCATACTTGCAATTCTGTTAAATCCATTCAACCTTCAAAATATCCAGTGCTCTTTTTCCTTTATCCATTTCACAGCTGAACCTAAACAGGAGGACAGCTCAGATGACAATCGCAGTTCCAGCTTGGGACGCTCTGCTCCATCTGATGATCTGTCTGTGGCTTCAGACTACCAGGAGGAAGCTGCACCTGAATGTGAGTTTAGTGCTTAATTACTCTTAGGTTCAATTTAAGTAGTGTACCCAAGAGCCCCCAGCTCTGGGAATTCGTAATTAACCGAGACAATGTGTTATGCATCACATGAAAATGGTGAAGTCCAAGGTTATGACGTTTAATTAAGTGTTAATCCTATTCCGTTTTTGAATAAATTATCAGAAAGGAATTTTTGTTATTGACTCGATTGTGTATAGCCTGTAAATGATGTTTAGGGAACAATACACTTGAGGGACGTCTAGGATTCGCTGGCAAGCGCGATGATAAAGTACAGTGTGGTGGAGGTGTGCTTGGTAACAGATCACCCTCTAGTGGATTCCCACGCCTGTGCTATGCCAGTTGAGGAGGAGAAGATGCAGGGGGTTGGGATGTGGGTGGATGTCAATGTTACTTTGCTGGCTTTAAAGGATAAGAAACGAAGAGCAGCCTCTAGTGGAAGGAAAGCATACTTGCTGTCTTTGGAAAGCCTTCTATGTGGATACAGTATTTGAATGTCAAGGCTTCTGGAGCATCTGGAGTGTACGGTTCAGATTTTCTCCTAGTTGACTCTATCTATCTATCTATCTATCTATCTATCTATCTATCTATCTATCTATCTATCTATTAAATATGTGAGAAGAAGAAGGTGCTAGTGAGCTAGGTTGAGTGAGAGATGATTTAAAGCAGTTTGAAAATGGTCACATTGCTTTATAGTGGTGCTTTAGAATTTTCTATATTTCTGCATAAATAAGACCTAAAACATCATCAGATTTTCACACAACTCGTAAAAGTAGATACAGGGAACCAAATTAAACACATAAGACAAAATATTAGATTTTGTCATTTATTTATTGAGAAAAATGATCCAGTATTACATATCTGCAATGTATCAACAGGGATCTACAGTATTACCTATAGGTGATCAATCAACAGAGATCTATCAAAGTCAGATTTTCACAATACATGTTTGTGGAAGTATATCTTACCTTGGACAACAGAGATGTCAAGGACCTCGGAAATAGAGATGTTGATGCTTATCAGGCCGGAAAGGCTACAAACAAATCTCTAAAGTGTTTGGACTCCACCACTACACAATCACAGAAATTTTGACCATTGATAAACTCCCCAGGACAAGCCAACCTCCCTGGACAACCAACAAAGATCACTTCAAGAGCAAGTTCACAATGGAACCCAGGAAAACGTCTAAAGAACTCTCTCACACTGGCTAATATTAAAGTTCATTATCAGGAATCCACAATCAGGAGAATGCTGAACAACAAAGGCACTCATGGCATGGTTGCAAGGAGAAAGCAGCTGCTTTGTAAAAATAACATTGCTGTATGTCTACAGTTAGCTAAAGATCAGAAGACCAAGCAGGAGGCTATTGCAAAAAATATTGTGTGGATCAATGTGAGCAAAAAAATGGTTTAAATGGAAAGCATTGTATCTGGACAAAGGAAAACACTGGATTCCAACATAAGAACCTCATTCCATAATCATAACATGGTGGTGGTAGAATCATGGTTTGGCTTGTGTTGTTGCATCTTGGCTAGCGCAGTTTGCGATTATTGAGTATGCCAGCAATTTCTATAGGAACATGTCAGAACATCTGTCTGTGTGGTGAATCTGAAGAGCACCAAGACAACAACCCTAAGCACACAAGTCATTCTACCAAAGAATGGTTAAAGAAATGTAAACTTAAAGTTTTGGAATGACCAAAAAAAGGCTTAAGGTCCTGACCTTAATACAATAGAAATATTGTGGAAAGGTCATGTGTGGAAACCCACCAACATCACAGAGTTGAAGCTGTTCTCTAAATAGGAGTGGGATAAAATTTCTCCAAGCCGATGTGCACTACGGATGAACAGATACCAAAAATGTTTAGCAGTAGTTATTGGACAAAGAATATGTTCACCTTCTTGTGCCACTCACAGCTATATTATATGTGATTTTCCTCAATATTTAAATGACGAAGACCATAATATTTTGTTCTTTATTTAATTGAGGTCACTTTATCTACTTTTAGGACGTGTGTGAAAATCTGGTGATGTTTCAGGTCATATTTATGCAGATATTTATCAAATTCTAAGGGTTCACAAACTTTCAAGCACCACTGTATGTGTTGACACCCTGATTACACTGTTACACTGACTGCTTTCGATCACCAGTTTGCAAAGAGGCTGCACTGACTGTTGCTGCAGGCCAGAGTCATGACTGATTATTATCCCTAGTTTCTCTCCTACCAGCTGGGCCTGAAACACAACCCTGTACCTGAGGGGCTGTGTCTGTTCCCCCCTCTCTCCTGATTACTCATCTGCTACTGCAATTTTTCCAAAGGAAATGGTAGTTTCTAGTATAAACATTCACTTTGTGTCTGAATTACATTTAATTGTGCTTGAACTCCTACAGACTGGTTTTTAACCATTTTCAAATGGCTATTCCAGTGTCGATTCAGAGGAAATGACTTGTAAAATATAAATGTGCGCTCACTGTGCTGAAAAGAAATCAGTGCCGTGGCTGAAGGTCAGACCAGTCTGTAAATATATATATCGCTTTCTGAACTAACACAAAACTAGTGACAAACCTTCGAGACTTTGAAAATCCCTTTTTCCTAGTACCTCTATAATTTAAGAACAAAGAGTGAAACCGTGTGCACATTTGTTATAGCTGCAGCAAAAAGAACATCGCAAATAAAAGGGGAGTAGTTTGTGGGATTCACATCAAGTCAGTCTTTTAATGAAGGTAATGACCGGTGGGGGCAAGTGTAGTTCAGGGTTCATGTTTAGTTCACCAACAGGGACTCTCACATTGAGACCTTTCTGAAAACATTTCGGAATAACTTAATAACCTAAATATGCCTTCTGTGGCTTTTAAGGACCCAAATTCGTGTTCTTACCAATCTACCATTTTGGACAAGAAGGATTTTTTTCCTTGATTCTACTGAGATATTAGGATAATTCAGACATTTGCTTCTGCCCCCTTTAGTTATAATGTGATATCACTATTCTAATTGTACGAGAAGGATGCAGAGTGAGTCTCTAAAGCAAAGGAAGAAGGAGGGAGCTTGATCGGCTGGCAGGAGGAGTCAGTGTTATTTCATTTAGCAAGGACTACCTCCTCATCTCCAGAGAGGATCCTGACACCAGATTTGTTATGGCTGACAGGGACAGATGGGCACTCCATTGTCAGAGCGCCTGTCTGTATGGTAATGTGAACTAAGTTTCACCCGCAGACCGCATGGTTGACCCGGCCATGCCTGCAGCCTCTCCACAGCCACTGTCTGGATGACAGCAGTCCTGCAGCCATTCACGAGCTATGCGTTACAGAAGATTTTCATCAGACCAGGTGTGGGAGAGCAAGAATTTGGTACACATTTGATATACAGGATTTTATTACTTCTTGTGGTCTGAAAGAATTTGAAGTATGCTAAAAACACACTTCAACATCAAACCTTTCTGTTTTAAAGTCCTAAGCTGATTGTATTGTTTACCCGGCCTCTTTTAATGTCAGGTTTATGACACAATAAGTGTGTACAGTTGGAAGGGTTGTGGTCTGTGAGCAGAAAAGGCTGGGTAGTATCAGACACAGCACATGGCCAGTGTCCTTTGTGCACGCTGACTGATTTATGTTTTGAGACAAAAGCTCTTGCCTTTGCTGTTATCTCAGCTCACAGTGGCCCAACAGCAATATGGGAGAAACCAATCGGGAGGTCGGCAAGGAATCTCAGTTGTGCTGAATCTCTATCATAAATTAGATCAAGATGTAAATCTGATTTTGTCAGAGGATTACAGGGCCTAAATTAATGGTGGTATTGCTTAGTGAATTGATTGTTGTAATTAATCCCTGGAGAGTTAAACAAACAGACATCAATAAGGATTTAAGCCCAGCAAAAAAGTGCGTACTCATTATAAATATGTAATTATAACATTTTAAGTAAAGTGTGTATCCATGTATACATTTACTCTTTCTTCATTTCTGCTTTTCATTCTACTTTTTTGCCAAATGTTTGTGAATGCACCACAAGATACTGTATGTTAATATTTAGCACCTTAAATAACCACAGGACATAGAGATTGGTTGTGAAATGTGTTCTGTTGGGGCTCAGACTTTTAGGTTCTTATACTAATCTTTAAAACAGCAAAGTTGAAGTTTGAGTTGAGCTTCTTCTCTTTTGTGAACTTTTGAACTTTAGTTCTTGTGCTGGTCAGTGTATGACCTGTCTCAATCAGCAGCAGCTCCTGAACAAAATCTACAGTAATTCGCGCAGGCGCATTCCTAAACCATATATTTATCCCAGTTCATTGAAAATAATGAATATGCGATAGATAGTAAATTATTGTACTGTGACCCTCACCAGGACTATGTACCAGGAAGGCTACTTAAATTCAAAACATTTACCAGATTGTTAGACATAATTTACACTTGCCTGAGCAATAGAGCCTGCAGAATTATTTAAGCTACACTTTTTAATAAATAAACATACATATGATAAAAGTAATGGGGGTAAATAAAACTTTTAATCACATAGGTAATATTGGACACTATATCTGTAACTTAAGTAACTCTTTTATACAGGTTTTCAAAATAAACAAAGGTAATAAAAAAAAACTAATATAAAAATAAAGAAAAACTAAATAAAAACTATGACCACTATTTACACACACAGGGATTGCACATGGGTGGTTTACATTACCTGTTTGTTCGTCTTACTAATATATTATTTAGGTGTTATACACCAATCAGCCATAACATTAAAACCACTTGCATAATGTTGTGAGGGTTCCCCTCATGCTATCAGGCTCTGAGCCATAAAGGCATGGACCCCACGACACCCCTGAAAGTGTAATGTGGTATTTGGCAGCAAGATGTTAGCAGAAGATCCTTTAAGTCCTGAAGGTTGCTAGGTGTAGCTTCCATGAATCAGACTTGTTTGTAAGGTACATCCCACAAATGCTTAATCAGATTGATATCTGGGGAGGCCAAATACTTTGAACTCTTTGCAGTGGTCCTCAAATCATTCCTGAACATTTTTTGCAGTATGGCAGGGTGAATTATCTTGCTGATAGAAGCCATTGCCATTAGGAAATACTATTGCCACAAAGTGTACGTGGTCTGCTACAATGTTTAGATAGGTGGTATATGTCAAAATAACATCCACAGGAACAGAGGTAGAAATTAACTAATTATTTTCCCATGTTACTGTTTTTTGAGTAGTTTTGTAGTGAACTTATTCTTTTTTAATAAGTAGCTTTCATTTCTGTAATTTTACCTTTACTTAAGTATGTTTTGTTTGAAGAATTATATTTCACTACATTTTATATCACACGTTTTACCGAGTAAAAAACGTATATAAATAAGTAAATAAATGGGCAGGAGAGCAAATTGACATTAAAATCACAAGAAAGATGGAGACGGGCAAGTCAGACACCAGTGGTGCAGTCCCAGCCGACATCAATGAAGTGAACCCCTGAACATATTTAAAGGATCACTTTGCCTTCAAGTGCAAGAAAGGCAGCAACCTTCTTGCACTTGAAGGCATTATGGTTTATTAAAGACCTTCAGTGATTGTACTGTTTGAAAATGTTTTATAGGATAGTCTGCATGGAAATGATGCATTATACCTCCTACATTTCTATATGACGTGTGTCGGCATGTTTGATTTTGTTATTGCACTTTAATTTGTAAAGGTGTTTTAATTAAAACAAAGAGTTGAGATATTTTGATCCCCTTGTCCTTTTTTGCCCTTTAGGAGAGGCCAACCTCCCACTGTTACAAAAGTGACTTTTATTCTTAGTAAATTTTATATCAGCTACTCTTTAATTTTACTTGAGTAGATTTTTAGACTGGTAATTTTACTTGTACTTAAGTAAAAATGAATTGGAGTAATAGTACTTTGAGGAGAATATTTTAGTACCTTTTCCACCGCTGCACAGGAATTCCAGCCCCAAGGTTTCCCCGCAGAACATCGCCCAGAGCATCACAGTGTCAGTTTATTCACTTCCGTGGTTTAAATGTTATGGCTGATCGGTGTACAGTAACTTTAGGTTCAAATGAAGATATTTCCGTGGTAGATTTTAACTTACGAAGTAAATCATCTTCACTTATATTTCTATTTGATACAGAGATGTTTGGGTTTTCAAATCTACCTCAAACTTGCTGAAGTCAGAAATACCGTAACTTGGGTAGAAGTTTCTTAAAGGTATTCAGCAAAGTTTAAAGCAGTTGACACTCTAGGTGGCAAATGAACCTAAGCTTGCGGAAAAATACATTTGCCAAGGATTTTGGGCTCCATGAAAGGATGCATTTAGCATACTGCCTTAAGCAGAGCAACTTAGATTCAATCTTACAATCCAAGGAATTGTGGGTTAAGGGCCTTCTTTAAGGATCCAACTGCAGCATATTAGCAGAGGTGGGATTTGAACCCTAAACCTTCTGGTCCATTGTTCAGTATTTTCTCCACTAGACTACCAAAGTTCCACATTAGGGCCCTTTTCAGTCACTGGCCCTTAGAAACTTTTCCACCTCATACATTGCCTTTGGTAATATTTATGATACTGGCACTGGGCTTTATATATGTGTTGCATCTTGCAGTACCACAACTGACCAATGGATTTCCTATAGAGACCTGCGAAGTGCTGTAGGGCAGTGAGACACTATCACTGAAATGTTATTTTCAGTTGCATTTGGTGGTGGCTTAGAAGTATTTTCTTTCATGAATTTAAAATAAACATTTTATAAAAAAAAACAAACTTGAACAATCTGTAAGCACATAAACGTTATTTCGGATATGGAACTATTCTTTGAGGTTTGAGAACAGTGCCATTTCCTGATTTACTTTCATTAATCTATTTATTTTGCTGTCTATAACATTTTTCACAATATTGTTGTACATTATTTATAATGTATAATTATGTGCCGGTACTGTGGTGGCTTTGTGGTTAAGGTGGGCCAAAAGGTCCAGGGTTCAAGTCCCACCTCTGCCAAGCTGCCACTGTTGGGCCACTGAGCAGGGCCCTTAACCCAGAATTGCTTGGATTGTAAGCCTATATCAGATTGTATGTAAGTTGCAATGGATAAGGCACTGTCCAGATCGACTTAATATAGATTATTTGCTTTTATTTGCATGCTGGTTAAAAAGAGCAGGTTTCCCGACATTGAAAGAATAGAATTTTTCTCACTCACATTAATGAATTGGGAACTGCAACATTTGCATACTCAAATACCCCATGTGCATCATCACCACTACTGCATAGGTTGAAAAGTTCAAACGCTCACTACCAGAAGGCTTTGTGTTGCTGGAAATGTGGAAATCTCTCTCTCTCTCTCTCTCTCTCTCTCTCTCTCTCTCTCTCTCTCTCGCTTCCTTTTCAAATATGACTTATATTTAGACTTTCTATAAAATGAGCGATCATTTTACAGTGATTCATTTAATTTGTTAGTGTTTTCATTACTTTTCTTATTTCTTTCTTCCCCTTTCACCATACAAAAATGTCTACTCTAAACAAATGTGCACTGTCCACTGTACCATCGGTGCCTGCTCCCTATCACCATCTTGCAAATGAAAATTTGATTTTTCTCTTTACTGGATTCAATTTCTCAAGATTGATGACGTTTCAATGCAAGGCCCAGGTGGCTTGATACTTCATGTGGAAATAAAAAAATACTGTGAAGATATGTGAGTCGATACATACACTGTAAAGACATTCCCTTCACACGGACTCTTTTAAATTCAATTGAACTCAATATAATTTTGACGATCACTACACTACGTTGAGCAAGTTCTGTCACTTTTGCTGTGGAAACTTGTATGTCGTTCTATAGTCCACGAGTTATTTAGAATACACCATTAATCAGCTTTAAAAATTATATACAGTTATTGTAAAATCAATGTCATTATTGATATTTCTCTAAAATGTTTAGCATGCCATGTAGCGTAATTTAAAACGGTTTGGAAAATATCTGTTATTGAAATTGGAGAGGGGGTAATTTGCTGCTTATAATATAGTAGTGACATGGGCTATAAATAACAGTGCACAGGTCAATATTTTATTGGACTTACTAGTACGAATAATGTTAAAGTATCTGAAGAACATGATGAAAATAAATTATTATCAGTCGAAGAAAGTGTGATGTATGCCACAGCACAGTAAACAGGGCTTCAAGTACACGTACGTACTGCATAAGCGGGGTGTTTTTGCTGCAGTTCATCTGGTTCCCGCTAGAGGTAAATAGTCTTCCTATGTACCTAAGAGGAATACTTTCACCCATGTAAATTCATTGTAGTCGCAAATATTCATAGAGCATTTTTATTTATACTTTACTTAGGATTTTGATATTAGAAACACTTAATTAGTTTTCCTCCATCCACTATATCGCACAGTGTAGGTCTATATAGGCCTACTGTAGGCTACAGCTTTGTATGCGAATTTAGACTTATGTGAAAAGGAAAGCCAAGACAGCCCAGAGAGACTAAGGTGAAAAGTGATGGCGGTATCATATCTAAGGCGCGAGGAGCGATCTCTCAAGCTGAAAAATCTGCTGGCTGTTGGCCATATGCCATGGCCTAGCCAATACAAACACTACACTGGAACTTCCCTGCCATTATTTTTTACTGAAGGTTAAATAAAACCCAGACTGCAACCTTTTAGATTTGTAATTGACCACAATAAATAGATAAGTAGCCTATAACTAATACATCAGCAAAATATTAGCATTCATAGTTTTTCTGCTTTGGACTGATCCTGTCAGATATGCAGGGCTTTCCCACTGTTTACATGTATGTATCTTGAATTAAATCAAACGCCTTATAATGGCGTTGTGCATTGTGAATGTTCATTGTGAAGGTTGACCAGAGGCTTAATAGCCGACTGAGTAAAACTGCACGGCTATTAACGGAGTTCTCAAGGTCACACTGTTATTTCTGGATAATGTAAAAATGTTTTTTTCTGTAAATCTAAATAAAGGTTATGTTGAAAAGTCAACTATACCATATAATATAATCAAATTTTAAAATAAAATCTAATATTGAATTTAAATATTGTGTGTCAATCAACATGTGAAAAGTAACATGGATTAAAACGTTGTAGCCTATATTCTTGCTTATTGAAATGTTTAATTAATTTTAAACAAACATAGACTTATTTAATCCAATTATTAAATCTATAGATATAAGGCTTTTGGACAACTCTACAGCTAAGTCTATTTAATTTTAACTTTTAATTATAATACATTATTGCTACAACAACAACTACTACTACTCCTACTATTACTACTACTACTACTACTACTATATTATTATTATTATTATTATTATTATTATTATTATTATTATTATTACTATTGTGAGTGTTAGTCGGTTATAATAAGTGTTAGTCGGTTATTGAGTTCAGATTACATGGACTTTTGATAATTTATGCATAACCACACAAATCATACATATGTACCAAATCAAATAATTAGGCTATTATGGGCCTCCATGTCTATAAGGCTCTGAGCAGCAGTCACTCTGGTCTTCATCAGCAGGACTGAATGTCTGTTTGGCAGACAGAAATGCGAAATGGAAGAGACTCGTCCCGCGCTCTGACCACTGCATAGATTCATTTTTGGATTGATGGCTGCTATCACGCGTCTTTATTTACCTTCTTCAGACGAACGACATGAGTCTGTAGGTTTTGGGCTCTGGTAGGTGAAAATGCCCGAAGCGTGGTTTTACATCTCATAGAGCACGTCTACTATTTTTTACCCTGGCGCTGTTATGTCTCTGTTTAAAAATAGACCAGGTAATATGATTTATCTAATATGATTTAACTTGAAACACACTTGATCTAGACTGTTTTACTGGTCGCTTTAAAATACATATAAATACGCAAAATACTTTTAAAGATGTTTACTTTTAAATGGGTCTCTCTTTCTCTCTCTCCACTGTCCACTGTACCATCGGTCCCTGCTCCGTATCACCATCTTGCAAACGAAAGATGAAATACAAATGAAAGCAAAATACTTGTTGTTGTACAGCATGTACAGCATTCCATATATTGTTACAATAACTGTTTTACACTCTAAGTAATATTTTGCCGGTAATTGTTAGGAAATATTTTTCAGAAAAGCATTTTTAAGTGTCATCAACATTCCATAATCAACTCTAACAAGCGAGAGAACTAGAGAAAACTGAAAATGAAAAAGATTCATTTATTAGGCCTACATATGATGCATATTCTATTTTTGTAAACCAGTCCTTATTTCAAAATAAACCTGTAACCATATATTATACACTGAATTTGAAAAACTTTGTTTTCTTTCTGTTTATTAAAATTAGTTTAGAAAACTGTTGAAATTAAAGTTAAAACAAAAAAGTCCTATTGTATATTATTTTACATAAAAAAAATCACAACTGGAATTCTGTTACCCCTTAATTATCAACAAATTCATGCTAGATATTTAACTGAAGACTTTTTCTGTCTAACAAGTAACTCCTATGAGTCTACATCGCTTTTCTCTTGCAGCATAGAATAGTAAAACTTCAGAATGGATGTTCAAAGTACACTGGACAGAACTGCAGTGCCCCTTTCAAACGTTTAGCCTATTCAATCCTATGCCATAAATTTTTACTGTTTTGGTGATCAAAGGCAGTGGAAGAAAATGGTTTTGACACTTTAAAAGGGGTCTCTATTATGTGTGAGGCTAACAGTGCATCACTGCAATATTCACCATGTCTGGCATGTCCAGAGTCTTGTTGGACTCCACGTTCTGGACGGCTACAAAACGTGTGCATCGTTTGAACGCATGCATGAATAACTTGGGGAAGATTATTTTTTATTGAATCTTTCACTCAGACTTTCTCTGTCTCTCAGACTGTTGTTTTATTTCCCTCACTCTTCCCGTGTCAGTGCTGATGTGGGCTAGGTGAAGAAAATGCTCAGCGTCCACTGTCTTGCCTTTAATGAGAAAAAATGTGTCAATTTGGTCTTTCCTATTTGCAGCTTGACATGGGTGGAAGGGGGGTTAAGGATGCCATGAGTGGACCCTTTTTCATAATCAAGTGCAGTGCAGGAGAGTATGGCAATTCCCTTCACTCTCTCCCTCTGATCAGCATTCCTCCCTTGCCTCTGCCTCAACCCCCAGGGACTCCAATGCCTTCTGTTTCACCTCATTGCAGGGTTCAGCTCGAGGTCAGCCACTGTGCCCTTGCTTACCTCACACACAGCTAAAGACACATAGAAAGGCCGGTGGGCTGCCTCACCTCCTTGATAGTTCTGAATATGGAATTTGTGTAGGATACGTTTCCCATGTGGATCTAATAATACACCTGCCTTGCTTGATGTGTTTTTCCAAACATCATTTTTTCCAAGTTGATGGGCAGGATGAAAAATCTACCTCGTGTACTGTATAGTTTGTACTGGACCACACAAGAAGGCCTTCAGCCTCTGTCCTTATAAGCAATCCCTCTTAAAACCTTAATGAATATGATGGTGATAAAAATATCTTCGCTCCTGTAATCGGTAATAATACAAGCGTAAATGATTAAGCTAGGTAATAATATTGACTAGTGTATCTATGTTGAATGGCTTGGTCAAACATGTTTTATGTTGCCAGTTATTTTATAATGTCTTGGAATAATTGTTGTGGGACAGTACCTGTCTCTCTTCACTCATATTTTCATATGTTAGTTTAAACTGGTTGTGTCACATATCTATATAGTAAACATACAAAGTCATTCACTCTTCACGTTCCTTCCTTTGATTCAACTCAACCTGCCGATTGACTTGTAGACTAAGTAAAGTGGAAAATAATGGCAGAGCATATTAACTCCCTCTGGCCACAATAACATAAATCACATTTTATAGCAGGATTAACTGCTGGGCTCATAACACCTTGCTGAGAGCATAATATAAGTAGGTAAGGGAACACCTTCAAATTTACGACTTAAATCCACTGAGTGAACGCTCCTCAGAGCTTTACCAACTAAACACTAACAAATTATTATATACCATGAAACGTATGCTTTTTTGATGCTCACCACATCTTTTGATGCCACGTTGACGCCATTTCTTCTTTGGCTTCACTTTTCTTGTGCAGAACGAGTTTTGAAAGAGCAATTACCGAGACACAGATGTGAATGCCAGGTGATATGTAATGCCCTGATAGGGACAATGTGACACAAAGCTGTGCTCCAGTTGAAATGCCAGGCCTGGGGGTAGAGCTCGGATAGCCAGCAGTGCTGCTACTGCCATGGCACTGATAAACGCAGCCCTGCATGGCCCACTCGATGCTTCACCCCCACCAATCTTCTCCTGCCACTGAGTAGCAGAGGTGCCATGCATCACGCCGCCATCTCTGGCAGCAACAGAGAGCGCCTGCGGGAAAGTCATTAGCTTTGTCTTGCTTGCTTTCTCACCTCTCCTGTCTCCTTCTAGAGGTGGCACTCTGTTGATTAGTCAGTAAACAAACAGAAAACTCAACCACAGAATTAAGTCATTTGTTGGTAAAGGTATATTGTGTTCCAAAAAGAAATCTTTGTTTTCATTCTTGTCTTTGCGTTCTCTCGCTCTCTCTCTCTGTTTTTAATAGTTTGGAGTATATAGGACACTTGATAATCTTCTCACTGTGAGACCGAACTCAAATATGCCACTGGTCATCACTAAAATTACACTAATGTACGCTAATAGGAATTTATCTACAAAATAATGAAACTGGAAAATATTCACTCTGTGAGAAAAGTGCTGCTGAGGGTGTAAAGTGCTCAAATATTAATAGACACTCTTAGCATGTTCCAGTGTAAATTATTAGCATGATGCTAACAAAAAGAGAGCAAGGCCAGTGGTGAAAATTATAAAACCACACTGTTCTGAATTATTAAGAATGCAATTTATATTTAAACTGAAAATTTGAGACACCAGGATTGATTTAATTTTCATTTTTTATGAAGGTTTATTACCTAATTCTTTATGGTTTATTGGTATTTTCAATAGGAGATTTGAATTTTTTTTACAGTCTTACACAAAAGGTTTATAGAAAAAAGATAATTTGTCCATGAGGTGCCCAAAATTTGAATATGAAACAAGACAGACAGATAGAGCCAAATGTTTTTATCTTTTTTCCCATTTTTCTTTTGATTAGTGACCCACCACCCCACTTCAGAAATCATACTATTCTGCTGGGGGCAACAATGCTACTGTTAGTATACCTGACACTATAGAAAACAAACCGTCAGTAGGACTGGTATGTTTGGCTTTGGTAGTTATCAAGTTCAGAAATATCTGTTTGGTTTGTAAAGATGAGAGAGCCGAAGCTATATACTGTATTTAAAGCATCCTAATATTCCATGGAGGGGTGGGTCCAGGAACAGAACAGTGTGTCTTTGGTTTTGTCTGTATATGAAATTTTAGGTTACAGTGCTACCCTGTGGAAGGATAACATAGTGGACAGGAACATAATAGGCTTCCACACGTACCACTTGCCTTCTGAAAAAAGGTAGATGACATATGAGCACTCTATTCCTCAACCTTAATTCAATCGGTTGGTCCTCGAGAAGCTGCGTGCCATTTCAGGTGCAGATCACTGGGTCAGTTGGTGTTTGAAGATGAGAGAGTCCACTGTGTCAGCTCATTTTTTGTCATCCTCACGTTTCCTCTGTTTATTCTGTTTCTGTTCAACTATTAACAGGGCTCGACCTCTTAGATAAATGAAGAGAGGGAGGTGTAGATGGATGAGGGGATTAAAAGGTGTCAGAATGGAGCATGAGGAAAAAATGAACAGAATGCTTGATCATTTGGTGGACCAAGGGCTCATTTTGGTTGCTTGGCTGCCTGTGCCAAAAGACATGTACTGCAAAAAAACTGCTGCGTGTGTAGAACATGCTGAAGTCTGCATGTTTAAAATTGCCTGTGAATGAATGAGTGACAGTATGGGACCGGGTGGCTTTGAGGTTAAGGTACTGGACTCTAGAACAGAAAGTCCAGGGTTCAAACCTACATCTATCAAGCTGCCACTGTTGGCTTGTTGAGCAAGACACTCAACCCACAATTGCTTGGATTGTACGGTTGTAGCAGTTGTAAGTTGCTCTGGATAAGGGCGTCTGATAAATGACTAAATCTTTGTTGACACCTGTGTGAAAAGCAGTGTCATTTAAGATGTTTTTCATGGGGCTATATGGTGGTGACAAGATAGGGCACACTTGCAGTCGATGCGTCAGTATTAAGTGTGCTGAATCAAGTGAGCGTACGGTTATTTATGGACACAAAAACATTACTTAGCACCCATCCATCTTATCTGGCTGACATAATCTTAACTATGATAAGAATTGATCATGGTGTTTTTTTAGTTTACCTGTGTGAACGTTCAAAATGTTAATATTTGGTGGTGTTTGTATAAAAGCAATAAGTCAAGCAATAAGTCTTAACTGACCAAATCTGCACTAAAACATCTGAATATGTCTAAATGATTTCTATTCATTCTGTTGATCAGCTCAGAGGCCCACCATATTTCTAAATCTGGCTTGTAGTGCTTAAAATGTATGAAATACAGTATAAAGACAGGGAGAACAGCCTCCTGTTCACAAAGAGGTTAAGCTGTTAGAAGTCATGAGATGGACTTTAAAATCATATGAGAGATTTAAATATTATGGGATGCTAGGTGTAATAAATAGACAAATGAAATCCAAATCCAGTGTCTACAGTGTGGTTATTAGGCCTATTAACACAGTGGCAGTTGTGGGAGATTGTTGTATTTAGAAAGGTTTTCCCTAGACCTCTGCTGAATAGTTATTAATATGGTTTCTCACATTAGACCTGCTATAGTTGCTGCATTGCTAGCTTTGCCTGCAACACACCAAATGTATTGATCCATGTTGCTCCTGGAAGCCGCAGTAAAATCTCTAATTTCTGATAGATGTGTTTATATCAAGTTTAGCTTTGCAGTCCTTATAGCAACCAGGAAAAGATTGTGTTTGAAAATCTGACAGAGCACCAAATTGTAATTAAAATCACTTACATTGCAGCTGCATCACACTTACTGAGTTTTTTCCCTACATGATTTACCCTATTTAGATTATGGAGAGATTCCCAAAGTGTCAGCACAAGATCTGAGTAACATCCTAAAACAAGGGTATTTGGAGAAGAAAAGACGTGGTAATTATTTAATAATTGTCATGTTATAATGGTTTGTAGTGTAATATGTGCTGTTTATAATTCATTTTAATTTGTCATGTTCTTTCATTTACAAGATCATAGTTTCTTCAGCATGGAGTGGCAGAAAAGATGGTGTCTCCTAAACAACACCATATTCTATTACTTTGGAAGTGAAAAAGGTTTGTCAATGAAACTGAAAGACATTATTTATGTAAGACAGTTGTTAAGTGAGTAAATGATTAAAATATTTTGATGTAGATGATTACTGTTATTTATTTTTGACACTCTAATTTCAGACAAGCAACAGAAGGGCTCTTTTTATATCAATGGCTATAGTGCAGAGCTGGTGTCCAACTTACGCAAAGATTCCAAGAAAAACTGCTGCTTTGAAATGAGTGCTCCTGGACGGCGTTCTTACCAGGTTTTCCCATCCTCACACACACACACACACACACACACACACACACACACACACACACACAGGGGCACTTCTGGGGATTTCGAGCCCCATAAAAAGCTATTACACTGGGCGCTTAATTTTTAATAAATGTTCTAGTACATTTTTGGCACCGTTATAATTGTCCTAACTTCCCTCCCATGCCACAGACACACACACACACACACACACACACACACACACACACACATTTGTCTCTATCCTTGTCAGTACTTTCCATTGACATAATGATTACTGTAGGGAATTAATGCTACACCTACAACTCTAAATGGCTGAAGACCTGTAGAGCTTACATCGTGCCTCATGGAAACACTGAATGGCTTGTCCTCTACCACCTTGTCACACACATGCACGGGACATTGGAAAGTTTGCCTAACAAATACCCATAACCTGGATATGGTGGGTAGCACTGTTAGAGTCATGTTCTTTGATTTTTCAAGTGCTTTTAATACTGTCCAGAACACCATAATGAGGGATGCAGCACCCTGGTGTCCTGGACTTTTGACGACTCAACCTGCAGGGCCTCGGTATGTTCATCTACAGATCTGTATGTCAGAACGGATGATGAGCAGCACAAGTGCTCCAAAGGGAGCTCTTCATATTTAACACCATTGATTTCAGGTGTGACTACAATAGTTCTCAGATAACACTGCTATTGTGGGACGCATTAGTGATGAAGAGGAATGTGAATACAGCACCCTGACTGATAACTTTGTGGAGTGGTGTCAGCGCAACCATCTTTATCTTAACACTATGAAGAGAAGTGTCCTCCAGCTTCCGGTCACCATCCAGGCTGAAAACACTGAGGTGATAAGGACATGGAAATACCTACAAAAATATGGGTGTCCACCTGTGTGATAAGTCGAGATGGACAGTCTGTATAAGAAGAATCAGAGCCAGCTCTATTTCCTGAGGAGGCTGAGTTCTTTTGGTGTATGGGGTCAGCTGCTATGAACCTTCTATGAGTGTCAAGCTCTATTTTATATCCTGCCATGTGCTGGGGCAGCATCATCACAACAACTTATACCAACAGATTCAGTAAGATCATAAAGAGGACTGGTTTGGTCCAGGGTTTGAAACTGGACACAGTGGAAATGCTGGTGCAGCAGAGGATACTGGCAAAGCTGTCAGTTACAATAAGGACCATCTTCTACCCAACTATCACCAGGCCACTCCTGAATCTAATCTAATCTTGCCTTATCTGCACAGATCATATCTAATCTTAAATTAACTGTAAAAATTTTACCAAATTAAAAAAATCTAATAAACTTTTTTTTTGTAAATAAGCAATTCAAGTTGTGAAGTCCAGCAAAAAGGTTCTCACAAGTAAAAGTTTGTAGATAATCCCCTATACACACTATCTACCATTTACCAGCATCGCTGTGGTTCTTTATAATCATTTTGTGTTATTACAATAAAGATTGCTTGCATTTACTGAGCATACTGCCGTACTACTTTTCTCTGTAGTTTACTGCCAGCAGTCCTCGTGAGGCCAGGGAATGGGTGGACCAAATAAATTTTGTCTTAAAAGGTAGGTTACATGGGGTGCATTCAGAAGCCCCTCTTTACATGCTGTTCAAATACTCTTTGCGATACACTGTACAGCATCTTATTGAAAGAAAAAGCAAATTTACACCTTCTGATCTAGATAATGCAAAAGAGGCCATTCTTTGCCTACTACTGATTTTTCCTTCCCTGGGATCAACCAATCAGGTATACTGTAGACCTCCTCATAAAGTATGTCATGCAGCTCCTGACTCCCACGTGTCTCTCCCGGCCTCCTCTTCCGCGTAGCACAGCGCTCTTTACGGGAAATTGATTGGGCTGCGCTATGGTCATTCTTCATTGGCATTGATCTGGCCCTGCTTGGCATCCAGACAGTGAAGATGCAATAGCCTGTGTTACAGAGCTAAGTCACCTACAATCAGGCCCCATCTCCATCTGAGACAGATCTGTAGCATGGCCACAGCTCTAAAATGGGTTCTCTGTGTGGCTTTGATTTGCGGGAAGTAATGAATGCTCCTGATATTGTTTACACTCTTTCTCACCCCATCTCCTTTCTGTGGCTGTATGAAACTATATAAGATTTAGACATAAATATTACTGTCTTGTTATTGCTCTTTAAAGTTCAGTATGCTTTTAACACACTCATATGCTATTTGTGTATAGTTTTTGTATTTATTATTTCACTATGAATGATGAATGCTCTGCATTTGCCTCCCGTTTCCAAATGTAGACCTTAGCTCGAGCTTCATCCCTTTTGACGATGATGAGGAAGAGGAGGAGGAGGAAGAGCAAGAGGAGACCTATGATGATATAGAAAGGGCAAACACTCCACCGCCACAACCTGTTTCAGCCTCTGCAGGTGCTCCTGCATCCTCACTGCCACCTGGTGGCAAGGATGAGAAGAAGGACAGGACTAGGGCTGCTAGAGAGGAAGAGGAAGAAGAGGACATCTATGAAATACTGCCAGGTACAGAAATAAATACTTACAAATGCTAGTGTTTTAAACAGTGACCACTGACCGTTCTCATGGAAATCAACTGACCACTTCATCACAAGGTGAGATTCATCACCAAGTGTCAATATCTTTTTAGCTTCAAGAAAAAAACCAGGTAAATGACTAAAGGCTAATTTCAGTGTCACAAATGGTGTCACAGGTTTGCCAAAAGCTCTATTCCCACTTTAAAATCAGTGAAATAAAGGCACTTAACAAAAACCCTGAGAAGAAAAACATCCGTCCAGTGTGCTGTCATTTTCACCTTTGGCAGCCATGTGTGTGCCAGAACTAAGTTGGCCACAGATGGTGGATCAGATGACCATCTCTCTCACCCTCAATACATCTCTTTCTTCAACCTCCTGTTACTCTCAAAGCTGAAATTTTCTTGCTGAAATATGTTTTAAACATAATGACAGTAATGTTTAAAAGGACATAAATGTAGAAGTGTTTGATCATACCCCATGAACTGATATAAGATATGCCCTGTTTTGTATTTAAAATATTTTTAAAGTATGTGCATTGAAAAATGTGATTATAATATTAAAACTGCTTCGTGAACATTTTCTTGAGTGCAGTAGAGCTTTAACCTCATGTTTACAGTAGTTACATTCGTATTTTTTTCCACGGTTCCTGGAAGTGGAGGGCTGTGGGAAGTATAGGGTTGCTATGTGGTGGTTTTATCGGCAGACTGACAGGGTGAAGATGAATGTGGGAGATGGACAGCGAGGCTATCATTGTCACTTCACAGACCAAGAGGTGCCACACCCTGAATCAATGCTTTGCCTGCCATGACACACTAACTGCCAAATCCAGAATGGCATCTCCCCCCTCTACATGAAAAACTGTTAACCTTTCAAAATATTTCTCCTACAGAATTGAATACTTAATTAATTAACTTTAAAAATGGAATAGAACATGGAAAGTAGGTTTCATATTTCAACAGTGATGGGGGACTTGAAGTGGATTATAGTTCTCTATTCTCTTCTCATTTTCTGTACTTTTTAGAGGATGAATTTTCAGACAACTCTGAAGATGGGAGCAAGAGAAGAACAGGTGAGATATGTAGTGTCAGTTATCAAACTACCTGGGTCTGAGGGCAGTGCATCTAAAGAAAAATCATATTTGAATATTAAAAGGTTGTCTGTATGTGTTTCTTCATCAGATCCATCATCAGATTATGCCAATTACTATCAAGGCCTGTGGGACTGTGAAGCAGAAGAGGCAGACGAGCTCTCGTTTCATAGAGGAGACCTCATCTACATTGTAAGCAAGGTCAGTAAATGCTGGAACCCTCACTCCCACATTTTCTCTGCCATTTTCTCTCTGCCGTTCTCTTTTCCACTGATTTTGCATATTTATTTAATTCTTAGACTTTTATTTGTCTTTGATTGATTTGATAAACCTGTTAACCTGAAGAACTTCATGATTCTGATTTGTTTTCACAACATGGCTGCATTATTTTTTATGAGGTATATTTTAGAAATATGTGACCCCCTGTGCCATGTAGCATTCACATGGTCCTTCAAGATAAATGTTTTGTGTGAATACATTTTTTCTTATGTTTTAAATATATAGGCTGTTTTATTTCTCAATTTTGAAATGTACCAGATAAAATATTTTAGATCAGAAGATTTTGGGAATTGTTGCATTCATTTTTCAGTTAAACTACATATGTTTTAATTGGATTGAAACCACATTACTAAATTAAATGTAATATTTATTTAATTTGCTTTACAGCATAACCACACTAACCTACAGTATAACTAATCTGGTGCATCTATTAAAACACTGTAGAATGAAACATAGTTTTGAACCAGGACTGGAAATGTATTAACAGAATTGTACATAATAATAATAATAATAATAATAATAATAATAATAATAATAATTTAAATTACTTTTCAACTATTCTTTTTAAAATAAATGTCAAATTTGCACTATGAAAATGGTACAAAATAGGAACAAACATTTTCCACGACTTTCACTTCACATACAAAGACCATAGCAGTAATATATCTAAACTAAAGGCATGTGTAAAACACATGAATATTACTTTAAAGGACAGGATTTCCATAGATGAGCTGTTAGGACGATTTGTACTGTAGACTCTGTATCTCACTTCTTCTTCCATATTGACATAATGATGTGATAACTTTCATCAGATTCAGGCTGGTTTCTTAGTAATGGACTGCTAATTCAATACTGGGGTTGTATCACACAGAATCGAGTGTTTAGTCAAGCATGATGCCTTATTTAGTGCCTCTTGCAACTCTAGTGCATTCAGCATCTAGGCTTCTTTAAATCTATAACTCCTATGTTATACAAGCAGACTGTTTCAGAAGTATACACATAGATGTGCCCTACAGAAGCTCGACTGGAAATCAATGTGATTTAATTTGGTCTTTGTCTCTCAGTTGAGTCAATACATAGCACAGTGCCATTTAAAGGACTGACATTTGGTTATTCAGTATTTCAGCAGCCATTTGTTGTTAAAAGTAACTGAACACATTTTTTATTAATAAAATTCTGGGTAAATTGGTATAACAATGACGAACCATTACACTTGATGGTTAACATCATGTTGTAGTTTATATGTACCTGTTATTCTACTTATCATAAAATAACTCTAGTTTATGACGCCAGATTCCTCCCTTCATTCTTTTGAATTAATAGCAAAGGCACAGGGAATTTATCTTCTGTTTAGCTTCCACTGAATCTATAATTCTACTCTGTTGAATTATGCCTGCGTTTGTTGTGAGTCTGTAATATATTCGTTCATGTAGATTTATTGTATTCTTCTTTTTATTGCTCTCACTGATCCGTGTTTGAAATAACTCTTTATTGATCGTGACAGTGTGAAGATCCACATGACTAACCATTTCTCAATCATACAAGGGTTTGCTCCTCTGGATTGTGTTAGACCACGCAGGGTTACTGGTGTTTTTGTTTTATGAGTGCTTCCCTGGCCCACTGACCTCAGCAATGAAATATGGGCCGCTGGCTAGAACTGCAGCCTACCTCTAACAGTCGCACTCATAAAAGCAGAGCATATAAAATAAGAGCACGTAAATTTTGTTGGCATGGAAGGGAGGCCGTTTGTATTTGTGTCAACGCTGAGCATAATTATGAGGTGGTAAATACTTGAAAAGTGCTAAATCAATTGTGTTAACCAACAGGTATTTGAAGCAGCACTATGACTGAATGTCGAGGAGTAGAAAATCAAAGGGGCATGCTGCATGACTCTGCCTTGTAGCTTCGCAGACCATGTAGATTGTACATGTCCTCTCATCATCTGTTATGGCTCTATTATTACTTACAGTAGCTTACATAAATACATCTCTACTGCAAACGCGTTTTGTTTGTGAGTTTGAGTACGTATGTGCGCGTGTACGTGCAAAGTAGGTTCAACTTCAAATTATCTAATAATCCCTGTCCTTTCTCAATGTATAAACTTGAAACGTGAAATGGTACGAATTCAGGTTTGTGTTAAACTGTGTCAAATACTGTCCATCTCACCTAAACGTAACTTTAAAAAAATTAAAACCCAGTTTCTTACACTTTTATGAACATTACGATAATTTCGTAAATATGTTAAAAACGGAAATGAATGGTATACAAACAGACCAAATAGAAAAACAAAACCCGAACGTGTATGTAGTGTTACATTTCTGTGTGTCAGTGTTGGGGCTCTATCTTATGCTGTACTCTTCATTTTCATGTATGTATGTAAGTAAATACTTCTGATTATGTGAGTGTGAGTTAGTTTAACTTAGTTTGGTTGTGTGTGTGTGTGTGTGTCAAGTCAAGTCAAGTCAGATCTATTTATATAGCGCTTTTTACAATGGAGCATTGTCTCAAAGCAACTTTACAAGTTTAGATTATCTCCTAATAACTACGTCCAATCCCAAATTGAGCAAGCCTAGGGCGACAGTGGCAAGTGTGTGTGTGTGTGTGTGTGTGTGTGTGTAGGCCTATGAGTGAATGCACGAATTCGTGATTGTGTGTATGAGTGCCTATGGCTGTGGGTGAGTGGGAGCATATTGTGAGTGTTCTGTCGATGAAATATGAATATGACATAAAGCATTTTGTCTTACCATTGTTTATACACAATAGGGTTAACACATAAATTGTTCTAAATATGCAAGCAACTAAATATGCTTCTTTATTCAAAAAATACATTTTTATTTGCAAATAAAATGATTTCATATATTTGTAATGACTTCATAGAATTAAGAGCTACTATACTATGAATTACTGAACAATAACGCCTTAAATAGGCTTTTTGTTGTTAATTAATTTATTAACATCACTGAAAAGTCCAATTCAGAATGTCATCACGCTCAAATGTCAGTTTTTACTTCTCAGAGTCAGAAAAAATAATGCCTATAGCATTCTGTTGGACAATAATAGTTGTAGCCTATAGTAAAATGAATAGAGCGCAGATGCTCCAACGTTATCGTTTTGTGACGGCACAATTGACCTGAACTAAACCTACAAGTTATTTAAATAAAACTTCGATCAGATGATTTCCTTTCTCATTTGTATGTGCATAGCATACAAATTAAATGGATACATTTAATAAAACTTTTTATATTTTTTTCTCTGGAAAGTGTGTTGCCTGTAAACGTGATAATGTGCTAATTATGAAGAGGTATGAGCGTGCGCTTCAGTGTGTGTGTGTGTGTGTGTGTGTGCGCGCGCGTGCGTGTGTAATCGTGGGGGTCTGTATGTTCAGCCCTCTGGCGTCGTAAAGAATACGAGCATAGGGATCGTGTGGTGGCAGAATAAACAAACACGCCGAGCTGCTCGCTCATCTGCAGCCGAGTTTCATTTCAATCTTGCCCCGATTAATTCGCCGGAGTTAATTTCGCGCTGTCTGTGCGCTCTGCTCATAGCTGCTCGGCAGTAAGAGTCCCCCGAGCTCAGCCTTCAGCGGCTCCCTCGCTACAGAACAACATGAAATAGTGGCCGAGAGCAGCATCCATCTGGCAGCGTTACCATAGCCTCACTGATCCAGTGCTGGAGTGAATGATACTGATGGCAGCAAAGCATAATGTTCAGGGCATTTCTTCTCCCCACACTAATTACATCACACCCGCTTTTCTAATACACACACGCACTTTTATTTGTCCTAGCCTGACTGCAGCTAATTGTGTTCAATGGTAGTTTGATTGCTGATAAAAAATATATTACTAATTGCACATCATCTAGGTGCCAAACTCCTTAGTGTGAGTCTAAATATCAGCTCATCTGCATTTTATTTTTATATTAAAAGATCTTTTGGGAGCGTTCTCAAGACGGTGTCCAAATCTCAGTCACAGAGCAGTGGGGCCTCACTGATACTGGCTGACTAGTTTTTCCTTCAGCCATCCCATCCTCCTGCATTCCTGGATTGTAATTGATGTCCCCCAGATTCAAAGTACATAACTCTGGAGGTCAGGCTCAACACATGCCTGAGTTCCCAGTGGAATCCCTGTAAAACATCATGCAAGGAGAAGTGGAGAGATTTACGGCTCTGAAGATGTAGGCCAAATTTCTCCAGGACCTTTTTAACATGCAGGCCCACCAACAA
Organism: Ancistrus triradiatus; assembly: GCA_025084515.1. Lineage (NCBI taxonomy): Eukaryota > Metazoa > Chordata > Actinopteri > Siluriformes > Loricariidae > Ancistrus > Ancistrus triradiatus. The sequence goes on along the minus strand of JAJAGP010000570.1, from coordinate 242,954 downwards.
CACTCTTTCAGTCCCGCCTGCCTTTTGGAGTCTGCACTGCACTCTCACAACGACACCCTCAACCCCTCCACCCCGGTGGAGTCATAAAACTATGCTGGGGCATTGGTCTAGACAGAAGCCAAATGTCCGCAAGTGTTCAGCTTCCCAAATCACACCAGCTCTGCTGGCAAGACTAGTGTACTCCAGTGACACCTTCTGGTTAACCATAGCTCAGGAGGCCAATGTCATTTTGTTCCAGTGACTAATATCAGTTTTTGGTGATGAAGAAGTAAATGAATACTTTCTTTTGCAGTGCAGATATACATATCAAAACGTTTTCATGTAAATGTAAAGTTTTTCAATGCAAAGTTGCAGATAAAGACAACACACGCATGATGTATTAACGTGTGAGTGGTCACTTCTCGTTGACCATGTGTTTGACTTTTTACCTCCCAATTAGGTCACATCCTCATGGGTTGCAGAAAAACAAAAGCTTCTGCTGCCCTAGTCAACAGGGGTTCATTTGTCTGCGAAATGCCCCAAACAAGAGGAAAATATTGTAATAAAAGGAAAAGCAAAACGAAAGAAACAGAGAGAAAGGAGGCATTAAGGCTTTGTACGTGCCTACACCCTCCTCTTCAACTTTCACACTCTCAGTCAAACACACAAATAAGACGACTTGCTTTCATTATTACAATAGACACCAAGGCGCTATATAGACACATCGGGCATTCTATTTACCAGCAGAATCAGCTGGGGGTGAGTCTGGGGTTCTGGGGTCATAAAGAAGGCAACGGTCATCTCCCGGTCAACTACAGTAGGTCATTATTCAGCCTAAGCCAATAGTCCAGCACTGCTTGGCAGCAGCCCCCTCCCGTTCTGCCTAATTATTATAAATGAGAGGCCACGTAAACAGCCATCATTACAGGCACTCAGCAGCATACACAATCCACTTTAAATGCCTATTAAGTTAAAGAGCCATCAGTAATCCCTAGCGTACTTTTACAGCAGCAGCTACTTTATTTACTCGTCCACATTTTTGGTCATCATCTCACACTCTGTATAACTGGATAGCCACCGGTGTGATGGATCATCAGGATTAGGAGCTCTATCATACGGACGGGTCTATCTTTAGCTGTTTTTTATTTTGAGCTTTGATGTGAGCGTTCAGTGTATCTTTGCATGCAAAATGAGGGATGGCAATCCTCTCTATAATCGAGATGGAGCAGCATTCATTGATTACTGATGCATTGATTGGGATATGATTATGCCCCAGCTGTCTTAAGGAACCAGTATGCAGCCGCAAAATGTTCATATTTTGTTTGGTCTCGGTTGCTTGAAATGACAAATAACATGCCGGCATGTTCCTGCTCATTTGTAATGACAGCTAGAGATGCTCAGCAGCACTGTGTGTGTGTACTGCTGATACACTCCAGTGCATGACAGCAAGAGCAAAAGGGAAAGGGAGGGCTGGAAGGAGGGGAGGGGGAGAAGCAAGGCCCGAGCGTCGGGTTCAGCGGCGGGGCAATGAGAGACTTCCTGCGCTCCATCACTCCCAAGGCGTACCTCAGTCAGCTGGTGGCCTGCGGCACAGGCCTCATGTCTCATTCTTATTAGCATCTCTCCTGCCTCCAAAGTGTGTGTGTGTGTCTGTATGTGAGAGATTGTATGTGCATATTACTGAGAGCAACCTAGAAGAAATTGGGTGAGAGGAAGAAAGAGGGACATAGCAAATATAGTAAATGATTAAAACATGAGGACAAATGGTAGCTAGAGAACTTGAAAGAGTTAGCAAAAAGAGTAGAGAAAGGGAGAGAAGCAATGAAAGGGAGAGTGATGGAAATAGAGAAAAACGATTGAGAAAGCAAAGGGGTAGATGGGCTGTTGAGGTGTGTTATAGACATGGGCTACTCCTCAGCCTGTCATATGCCATATGACATTTCTCCAGTTAAGCCGCTTCTTTTGAAGGCATCATTAGCTGCCAGTCTGTTCCCCAGCTGCCTGAGAGTGATGGCCCCATTTGAATACTAGTGTTCGCCAGCCCCCTGAGTGAGAAATAAATGATATCAGCGGCACGCTGCAGACTGCAGGTGTTGCCATGGTAACACATACTCGTGCCAACCCACCCGTCTCCAAAATAGCAGTCACACAGAGGTCAGCAGCAGTGCTATACCGTTCCATACACACCAGCTACCTTGAGTGGCACGCTGGCATTTTATTACCTCCACGAGATCTGTCCGCTCAGGTCGAGGCATGGCACAGCTCTACTGCGCAATCTCCTTCCACCGAGAGGACAAGAGTGTGACCGATTTATTCATATTCACTGTTCGCTCCCTGAATTGGATATTCAGCAATAACACTACTAGCGTTACTATATTCACATTCAAATGAGTCTATTACTCCATAATCGGTTTCTGATTCAAATAGGGAGTTCATTATTTCCAACAATTGTAAAAAACAGCAATAAGCAGGGAAGGAAGAGTGGGGTGATTGAGAAACGGCACCTGTCAGGGGAATGCAGTTGGTCGCAGCTTTACTTTCCCACATGTTGTGTGAATCTCTACTTCCTCTATAATGGGTGGCTAGTGGAGCAAAGACCAACAGTCATTAGCATCCAGTGTAATTTAGACCTGCATTAAGATGGTGAAGTTGATAATCAAAAATTTAAGAAGGGGTGAAATTAACTTTAAATTATACTGAAAGGGAGAAGAGCCTTGCAGCAATCCTTGGGGAGAGACTGAGCTTTTGTTCCTTTCAACTTTCTGTCTGTCTCTCTCTCTTTTACTTACATGCCATCAACTTTGGCTAGAGACTCTGAAACAAAACTCTCACAAGTTCACAGAAGTCTCGTACGCGATGACAATGTGGATGCTGGTAACCCCATTAGATTATTCCCCCGCTTGGAATTTATTTCTCCTGACATCATTAGAGCAGCTCGTCTGCATGGGCTACAGACTACATTAGGCTCGTGGCGCTGTGTGTGAGGAGATGGTAATTAGTTCCCACTCTCTTCTGCAAGCACAGAACGGATGACAGGCTCATCACATCCAAATGTACTGTGTGTGCGTGTGGAATACTAAACCAATCTGAACACTGTGTCTTACCATCACTCCATCTCGCTGATAATACCAAACTGCTCTGTGTCTATTTGTCAAAATGGAACTTTGTCCACTAGTTGCTCAGATGTGCCAAGCCCATTCTGTTGTCTGATTAATAACCAGAGGAAACATATTGCCTAGTTGGAGTAATGAGTGGTTTGAAGCCAACAACTAATTAGGTGCAAGGGCTAGTTTGCTCAGAAACCACAGAGAACTGGTGTCAAGGTCAGTGAAATGAAGATTTTGAGATCTTCATACCTGCCTGGTCCTACGTTTCTTATTGATGTAATGCAAAGACACTGAAAACATATGTCTAATGGGCTAATCAGAGGGGTCATGAGTTTGTCTCTTCAACATGTCAGACTACCACAGATCCATGTATGTCTAATGTGGTTATACTGATTATTCAAGAGAAAGGAAGTGTAACCGCAGACATACTAAGGACAGTCAGTATAAAACTGTCTGTGTTCATAAATGTGCACGCATGTTCTACTTTCTTGACTGGCCTGTGTCTTGTCTCTTAGTCATAGACAGTTATGGAATGCAAGACAGTATGCAGCACGCATACACTGAGAAAAAAACTGGCAACAAAAACTTAATCTGTTTTGATTTAAAAAATAATGGCTCTTTAGGCCAAACTGTCTTCTGCTGCCAAGGTGGCACATTTTATTACAAAGTCAAGGTATCCATTTGGTACACTGTTTTTTTGTCAGTCATTTTCAGATTGAGGTTAAACAAAATGAACTTTACTAGGTAAACGATGCATGGTTTTGGCTGAAGAGATGTTTGTGTTGGTTATTTCTGAGATTTACTTTTCTGGGTACACCTGTCCTTACAGAAGAGATTTGGTAAGTGCTGTTATACCATCTTGATGTTGTATCAGGGTGTAAATCTTTGTGTATTATATTTTGTATCAGATTTTGTATTATATATTTTATTTATATTGCATTATTATTTTTAAAATAACATGAAATGAAAACAAACTACATTAAAGTAAAATGCTCATTTTAATTAATTTGTATTTAAGGACAGCATGATTATGCAAGTGGTTGATGATTCTTGGTCCGTATTCTGCATGTGTGGAGTTTGCATGTTCTTGCTCTGTCTGTGTGGGCTTTCCCTGGGTACTCCGATTTCCTCCCACATTCCAAAGACATGCATTAGGTCAATTTGTCTCTCTAAATTGTCCCAGTGTGAGGGCCTTGCCAGTGTTTTCAGTGCAGGTCCCAAGCATGATTAAAATGAGAGGGTTGTGGCAGGAAGGGCATCTGGCATAAAACCTGAGCCAGGTCTAATATGCAAATCAGATCTACTGTGATGACCCCTATCAGGAACAGCTAAAAGAAGAAGAAGAAGGGATAGAATTCCTTTTAGGTTCGAGTAAAAACATAATAGTAGCCTACTTGTATTAGACCATGGACCTATATGGACTTATTTCCCATACAGCCAGATGTTTACCATATGTTACACCTTAATCATTATCCACCCATTTTACCAGCATCGCATAGTGCGTGTCTATTAACCCACTCGTCTCTAAAGAGCGATCAAATAAAACATACTGCAAAATTGACACTAAAATAAACTTAAAACTCTTGAACATTTACCACAACACATTTCAAATGAAAACTAAAAATAGTAAAAAAAAAACCTATATTTCAATAGCAGCACATACACAAACTGAAGACTTTTGGTAATAAATATGGGGTGGAGATTGTGTGTGCATGCAAACAAAGCAATTGTAACTTATAAATAACTTTTATACTGCTCTAAGTATTACACAGTCATTAGTCCAATCTCTTATGATCAGTAATAAAAGGAGAGATTACAATAATAATAAAAAAAAACCCCACTCATACCAACAAATGCCCAAATAGTGTAATAGTCTATGTTTTCCAGTCATACTGTTTTTAATTGTTTTTTGATTTTCTGTCTCTCCATTCATCAGTTTTAGGATTAATGAGCTGGGGATATATTATGTTAAGTACACAGCTTGAAATGTTTTCACTTTTTACATTGCATAAACATATTTGGACATACTCATCTTCTGGTCTTCACTGAAACAATGTTGATAGATAAAGGTAATACAGTTTAATAGGTGTCACAGCATTTACAGTTCATCATCCTGTATATAAAATAAATACAATATCAAATATCTTTGTCAGGCTTGCTCTTTGTTATTGGAGTGTGTGGTAATATCATTCCTACAGCAAAAGAGCTCTCTGTTACCTCCAGAAAGACGGGTGTGAATGCCTGAAAATTGGCATTCTATCAGAATTTCCCATTGTCACTGTCCATCATTTAAAAATGTTGAAGATTTCAAACCACTGCCAAGTTATCCAGGCCAGGCCGCCATAGCAAATTTAACCTGAGGGTGGACAAGAAGATACTAAAAAAGTCTGAGAAAAAAGTCTTTACAGGGGAGGGGGAGGGGGAGTTAGGGCTGTCTGTTGTGGCCTGAGTAAAAGTGTGTGGACAGGAAGAACAGCTTGGAGAGAAAACAGAATATGTAGTTAGTTATGATTAAGATCACAGTTTCTATAAACAGATTTGTGCCAGCCCATCTGACACACCCTGGCCAACAACAGGCAAGCTACTGGGCCAAAGGCATGTCAGAGCAGCCAGGCCACAGACGTCCTGGCAGCCCCTGGACAGAGTTGCACATTCCAGCCTAATGAGACTAATCAAAAGCCTGTATAAATAAGTAAGTTTTTAAACTAGACTTGAAAATTGGGAGCGTGTCTGAATCCTGAACAAAGGCGGGGAGAAAATTCAATAGCTGGGGGACCCTATACAAGAATGCCCTGCTGTGATTTTTTTTAATTCTAGGAACTAAAAGGAGCCCAGCACCTTGTGAATGATGTAAACATTCTGGATTGTAAGAGTCTACGGGTCCACTCAGATACTGTGAGTTCCGGCCATGCAGAGCTTGATATGTTGCAAGAAGTATTTTGTAATCACTGCAGAATCTACCTGGTAACCAGCACAGAACCGACAGGACAGGACTAATATGATCAACTTTTCATCATTGTGGTTAGCTCTTGTGGTGCTGCATTTCGAGCGAACTGGAGTTTATTTAAAGATTTACTACAGTATTCAGTCAGTACACCATTACAGTAATCTAACCTTGACATTAAAATGCATAAATCAATTTCCAGCATTTATGAAGGAGTATATTTTTAAGTTTTGCAATATTATGTAATTGGCAGAAAGCAATTCCAGTAATGTTGCCAATGTGCACATCAAAATAAATATCAAACCAAATCAAACCTTGGGTCCAGCTAATAATATATCAGTTTATGTGAGTTAAGTAAAAGACAACTAAACGACACCCAGTCTTTTATTTTCTTTACACAATCCTCAATCGTACTGACTGTAAGGTCGGCATTTGGTCTGGCAGATAAATGCAACTGTGTATCATCTGCATAGCAGTGGAAAGCAATTCCATGTTTACGAATAACTGAAGGCAGCTTGGTGGGGTGAGGAAGGTCCTGGGTTCAATCCCTGGTAGAGCAGTCTGGGTTTTTGTCTGTGTGTAGTTTGCATGTTGTCCATCTGGGTTTACTCTGAGTGCTCCAGTTTCCTCCGACAGTTTAAAGACATGCTTTAGGAAAATTGATTAAGTGGATAAGAGAGTGAATGAATAATTGAGCCAAGTGGGAGCATGCACAGTGAAAATAATTGTGGGCCCAACACTGGCACTATGGAACGTGGTCCTTAACTTTTGTGAGCTCAGTGCATAAACTATTTACATCAATAAATTGGTAAGGGTGGTCAAGTACGATCTAAACCAAGAAAGCATCAATAACTTATGGTATTTTCTAATCTCTTCAGTAAAGTTTCATGATCTATAGTGTGAAAAGCTACAACAAAATCTAATGGAACTGGAAAATAGTCACATCCATTTCAATATCCTGGACTTTCAATATCCTGATTTATGCCGTTTCAGTACTATGATGGGGCATAAATCCTGACTAAAATGTTTCATAAATACCATTACAGTGGAGGTACGTACACAGATGCTGATAAACAGCTTTTTTCTCAAATTGGAGATGAAAAGGAGATTTGATTTACGTCTATAATTAAACTGCATGCTGGGTTCAAGGTTAGGTTTTTAAAATCAAAAGTTAAAATTTTTTTTTAACAATTAACATTTAAAGGATTTGTGCACTTAGCCGAGGCTAAGGGATGAATTTGAAATAATAAGCAGTGGCTATAATATTAGGTATTATAGTAAACATGTAGGAATTGGTAAATACTATGATTACTTAGATGAGTTGATCAGGGAAGACAGTTCATTATTAGTGATTAGGGTTAAATATTTTCTAGTTCTGATTTACAGATAATTAAACAGACATTTGTACTAGTGCTGCATCTGGTGCTGAATGGCTGGATATTGTGATGAGCACTGAGTTTACGCCAAATATTATCACTAAAGAAATCCATGAAAGGTTTCTATAGAGTGTGGTGACTGTATTAAAAAGAAATATGTGATTAATCTTATTTTTCTCTAGATACAGAGAAGACATCATTAAATTAGAAGAGCATAATTTCAACTGTAAAACAGGGAGGTGGAAATGTTATGGTTTGGGCTGCTTCGCTGCCTCAGAGACTAGCCAACCTGCAACTATAGAATTAACTACGAGTTTTCCATCATACCAAAAAGTGCTTGAGGAGAATATGAGGCTGAAGAATCTGTTGAAGCTGAAGAAGAGGACATTCAAACTGGATCATTATACAAAATTAAAAGTAAATTTACCAGGATATAGTTCAAAAGGAAGAGATGGAGAACTATGGAACTGATTCACCAGTTACTGAATTCAGGAGTGTGCTTAGGTATTCCTCAATAATTAAAAAATTGACATAAAGTCAAATACTTAAAAAAGGACAAAAAGTCACATGTCTGTTGTTGTTTATGCACTTACATTAAAGTTATCTACACATGCTGTGTAACTGAATATCAAATATTGGTATGTCCATAAAAGAAGAACCATTTGATGGAGTGTACTTACCTTTCACACATGACTGTATAAACTCCCAAATTTACTAAGCCCAAGTTTTGCTCTCTTTATGACTTTCCCTAGCATTTACTACACAGTATAAGGATGACAGTTGTCTTTCCTTGACCTCTGTATTTCTCTGTTTTCATCCTAGGAGTACAACATCCACGGCTGGTGGGTCGGAGAGCTGGATGGTGCTATTGGCATTGTACCAAAAGAATTCTTGCACCCTGCATACATTATTTAGACTGGTATGGTGAGAGAAAACACTCCTTAGAGATAGCTCCTGAACAATTTTTTTTAGTTCTCACCAAAGTCCCAGACAGAGTATTGTCATTACTACTTATTACTACATTTGTTAAATATTTCATACTATATAATAAATATCAGTAAACAATACAGTATACGTGGACGTAGTTCTTATTTTTAATGAAAATTCCAAATTAGGATTTAAATGGTGGTCAGCAGCCTCTCAATACTGACATCTGCTGGCTAGAAACTACTGCATTTTGGATGTAGAATTTTGTTTTGTTTTGGTGTTCGAGATCACATCCCTAGATTAAATAACGCGAATTCAGATTATACTCCTTTCCTCCACAAACTCTATGTCCGTAACCAAACTAAAGATAACTGCACTATTCAGTTCGATGTTGTGAAGACATGTCTCCTCTATAATCTCATGATAAAAATGGACTGTGGGACTGTGGGACTATGAACCAGAAGGTCCAGTGTTCAAATCCCACCTCTGCCAAGCTGCCACTGCTGGGTTCTTAAGCAAGGCCCTTAACCCACAATTGCTTGGATTGTAAGTCGCTCTATGTAAAAGTAGGATTGTTGTGGTAATTGAATTTGAATGTTCATGATGAACGTCTACTTTAGTTATCCTTCAGGAGTAATTCAGAGAGTTTACAAAATTCAGCAAACAACCTAAGTAAAGAGCTTGCAGAGTTTTAACTAGCTAAAGCGAAATAAATATCTATTAATCTGAACATGCTTAAGCGCTGCTGAGGTTTATTTTGTCACAAGAATTGCAGTAAAGTCTGTCTTACTCCTTAATTTCTAGGAGATCATTAATATTTTGGAAACAGATAATTTTTTCTTTTGTTGGTTGGGGGTGGGGTTTTTCTGACTGGGATAATTGAAATATTGTCAAATTAGTCTCATGATTTATGAGGGTCATGATTTAGATTTTTAAAGTGCACTAACAGATAGATTTGAGATGTTGGGTAATACATAGTGTATTTTTCTAGATTATAAAATAGAAATAACACAAACAAAATTGCAAAACAAGTCGGCTATATTAAAACTAAAATGAGTTTCCTTTTTCATCTGTGCATGAGAGAGAATTTAAAAAGAATGAAAATGTATATCATAGAATAATTTTATGGGAAATGGCACACCCTGAAGTGTTTGTCTAAGGCACAATATAAATGTTTGTTTGGAAACGCACTAAGAACACCTTTGCTCAAAAGTGAATAATGATACCTAACAAATAACAGAATTGGCTATTTGAATAATTAGCTTTCACAGTTTCCCCCTTTCTCTGAATGAGTTTTTATACACCAATTTTTTGATAAACCAATTTATCAAATAATTGCAGGAAATGCATATTTGGGAGTCCCCAAAATATTTTTGTACCATTTGTTTTATACAAAACCATGTATGTAAAATATCATATCATATCTTATTTGTGGAACCTATTTTTATGTGATTGTTGAGTTATATGGCATTCTGATTATTTGCCTTGCGGTTTCATTGTATCCAAGAGCAGGTTACAACTTTAATTTACAGCTAATTGGCCTTCTCAAGTGTAGTATAAATAGCACAGTTTATAAATAATAGTATACATTTGCATGAATGCATGCACATATTTAGGGTGAATATTGGTCAAAGTGGAGAGATGTGTAATATGGGATAATTTAATCTGAACGTGCTGCATTTATCCATGGGAAGTAAAGGTGAGTATGGTTGTAATGTCTCTCATGAGATTTGAATACAAGGTTCCAAAAATCAGCGGTAAGTGAAATCCAATTACAGTTATAAAGAAGTAAACATTTAAAGTTTCATATATGGCAAAACATTACTTTACCAACTAAGCAATGTTTATAGATATTAAAATATGTTTAGAAATCAAATGGTAAACAATGACAAATGGGCAAAGATGATAAACCTGAGATATAACAAGAGCAATGCCAAAATGGTGAGGTTCCATGGTCCAACAAAATGGAGGAAAAAATTGCCTAAAAGGGTGGAGTATTGTCTTTTATCTGGTGTAGATGGGTGTTTATTTCAGAAACAGTTTAAAAACTGGAAAAAGTATTTCCAGCTCTCAGAAATGTCAAAATTTACACTTGTATCAGTATAATCCAACACATCCAGAGCTCAAGCATTTTGCATTATTGGATGCAACAACATTATAAATCATTACTTTTTAATGTTATATTAATTCAACACGCTTACCATGTATTATTATTTGCCAGTTTCCAAGGTCAAACCTATCAAATTAAGGAATACATGCCAAGCAATTTAGACTATAAAGTGATTTAGGATGCGTTAGTCTTACTCAGGCCATTTTATCTCATATGAAACAAAAGCAGTGGTAGTGTAAATCGGGTTTTTAATATTTATCATTTTCAGCTATATAAATCGTTATTTCTATTTACTTAAACATAACTACATACCTGTCATTTCAAAAACGAGTTGTCGTAGCAGACCCATTTGAACGTCATAGGGGACACATTCATTAATTTTCATACTTACTTCATCCATTTCAGCGTTGTAGGGAGCAGTCTATTGCCCAACATGTCATGTAGGGTCAATCGTTTGGGAAAAACGAGGGTGTTCAAACCTTTGCACAAGGTAGAGCACCATAAAACGTGCAGTACCACTAGCTGAACCATCATAAGAAACCGCTGCTCCAGTTCAGCCCTTCGTTAGTGTTGGACTCGTGAGCCATCTACTGGCCATAAACAGAACTGCTTGAGGCTTAAACTAAAGCCAAAACGGATGAAAACGATGAGCTGTGTGCGCGTGTCTCCACGGCAATAATTTCTTTTTGTGTCTTTATAACGTTTATCCTGGTTTAGTGTGGATAAGACACATCAATTCCAGTGATGTTACAGAGTGTGGCGTCCTTTCTAATAACCTGCTCCAACTTTACTGAAGTCGTCTTCTTTCGGTTTCTCCCTTTATCAGGGGTCACCACAGCGAGTTAAACGTTTCCACCTCACCCTGTCCTCCACGTCCTCTACTCTCACCCCAACTCCCTGCATATCTTCATTTACCACAACCAAATAACTCCTCTTTGGTCTTCCTCTCCATCTCTTGCCTGGCAGGCTCCATCTCCAACATCCTCCTACCAATATATCCACTATCCCTCCTCTGCACATGTCCAAACCATCTCGGTCTTCCCCTCTCGAATTTTGTCCCTCCCAATTTTCCAAGCTGTGCTGTCCCTCTGATGATCTCATTCCTAATCCTGTCCACCCTATACACTCCTAAAGAGAACCTCAACATCTTAAGTTCTGCCACCTCCAACTTTACTGAAAAGTGTAAGAACAAATCTAAAACTTAACGTAAAAACATACTAGAACACTCGTTTGGAATGTTTCTATGCTGCAAATTAATATCGTTAACACGCACGAGTCAATTTTGCTCGTCTTAATTTCATCTCCTGTAAAGGATCCTTTAAGAAAGTACTAAGAATGATGCCACCTACATAAAACGTATCCAAATTAAGACTGAGATTACAGTATGGATCCAGCGGTCATTATTCCACAATACCTTTTTTCCCCCAGGAATGAACATTTTCAAATCATTAATTAAGTTACATCATAGGCTAAAGTGGTTGCATAACCAGTGCCATGAATTCACTACAACACATTGAAAAACATGACATTTTATTCAGCAATATCACACTGGAAACTGGACAAAAAGAGCCATAGGACTCTTTGGAAATTTGGTTCTATTAATGAAAATAAGAGCATAAAATACTGTATTTCATTACGAAATCATTTCTGACTCGAACGTAAATTAATCACAAGTACAGCATTTCAACTTAGAATAGGTTGATATTAGACACAGGGAGTCAACTGACTACATAAAATACAGCATTCATTCGAATTTCATACTTCCTTAGCCGGATAATCTGATTGTGTCTTTTGTCGTCTACCTCAGTAAACCCGAATCTAAAATCTGTCAAATGCCTTAGAACCCTCTAAAGGGCTATACACACTGCATTTGGTATTGTGTCATAAAAGGAACTCCACTGTTAAGACCAATCTTTAATTAAATAACAAGACAACCAACTGAGGCATGTTCTTCAGGACGCACATTCAGTCTCTGGTCTCCGTACATTAACTGCCACTAGCAAAACAAATAGGGTTTTCAAAGGGTTTAAAATTGTGATCATATATATATGACAGTCCTGTAATTAGTGACATGTTGTATCAGGCCTGATGGAGGTAGCTTGGCCTGATTTGAATGGTTTCCTTAGAGCCAGCCCAAGATTTCAGCTAGTCCCATAGAGGACTAGCTAAAAATAAAAAATAAAGGTTAGGGACAAAATGAGAAGGTAACAGTTCTTAGTAGAGAGCATCAGAATTGCTGCTTCGTGGCCGCTTTATCTTCTCAATATTCTTCAGGATCATGTCATGTAAAGTCACCTGTGAAACGAGGACGTTTAAAAAGATCAGTGTCATTACATCCAGACATGGCATAAAAGCGTCACCAGTAAGCTGCACCTTTCAGAAACTTACATATTGATTTCTCAGTTCCGACACTATGATCTTGAGACTGATGTACTCCTTCTCATCGATCTCTGTTACCGTGCGCCGATAGTCCTCCTGTTCAAGAGGAAAAAACCCAAAAACATTTACAATTGGTACAGTCTTACAATACAAGCAATTGTGGATTAAGGGTCTTGCTCAAGGACCCAACAGTGGCAGCTGGCTGGAGGTAGGATTTGAACCCTGGACCTTCTAGTCCATAGTCCAGTACCTTAACCACTAGACTACCACAGCTTAGAATACGTTTAGAGTTCCAGTACATGACCCTCAGCCTGAACTCTACTGGCCCAGAATTCTAGAAGTTCCTCTAGCTGACCTCAATACAAAGGATCAGGATAAAAAGTTATGATTTAAGGGTGTGTTCATATTTGTAGTTTCTTTTTATTTGGTCCGGACCGAAGCAGAAAATTATGCATTGTTCTCTTAGCATTCACAATGACACTAAGTATATGAATTAGGTCCCATACTGATTGGACAGCTTTTATGACATTTGAGACTGAACTTCCACAACAATGCTGTGTTCTGGGCTAAACATGCTCAAGGGATTGCTTAATATTTGCTGCCATTTCTACAAGCTGATACCTCACAAACATCCTACGATCTAACTCCTCCGTTACGCTCATAAAAGAATGCGTGCTGCAAGCAGACGGCGGTACTGACGTTTATAGGGGAAGCATACCTCCTATAAAAAGAAGATGCAGGTAAGCTCGAATGTTCTGTCCTTTGGAATGAAAGAATCAAGTCCAGCTCTTTAACATAGCCAGGACTACATTTGTTTCATAACTGTTATATCATCTTATATCAGTTATATTAAATTATGGGTCACTTCTTGTAACGTCAGTCTCTGTTTGGTTTCGTGCACGCGTCTTTGGTCCGTGCTGCTTTCACATCACTCGAACCGCACAAGAGCTCATTTGGAAGTGGACTGAGACCCACCTATTCAATTGGTCCCAGTCCACCTGTTTGGTGCACACTAAGGTACGGATGGCAGCGCTCACACTTGTTCAAATGAACCGCACTAAGGGAGCAATCACACCAGGGTCCATTTTAAGTGTGAACACACCCTAAGAGCTGACAGCTAAATAAAATCCATCAAGTAACTGTGCGACAATAATCCATAGATTACATTTTAATAATCGATAAGATTATTCAACTACAATAATAGTTGTTGGTTGCAGCCCTAATCAGCATGACAGAATATTCCACTTACCACATGTGGGTATTTGGCTATTTTGGAAACCAGCTTTGCTCTTGTGATGTAGTATCTGTGTACATGAAGCAGAGAACAAGAGTAACAGCTGAACACCATCCTTTCCACATAATCTAAAAATCACCCTTACAGAATCTTTAACACGGATCAAAATAATTATTTTATTCTCGCAATGAAGATGTGAAACATCTATGCTTTAATTCACTCACACTTCAATTAAAAGGTGTCAGACCCCACTATCTGATTTTCTGCTCTAACGTATGGGCCCTTTTAATACTTGAACTTGCCATTTGAAGCACTTGCTCCTTCTACTATGTGTTTCAAAAGGCACCAAAAACTTAAAACAAAATCCTATAAAATGGCTGAAATATCACAGTGGCCACAAGGGGGAGAGGTTCAGAACATGAGAGATGACCTCGATGACCTAGATCACTGCAATCTCCCATTGGCCAGATACTGTGCTCTGGTCCACCTCTACTAGGATTTCGGTAAGTAACTGTTCCATTCCTTCTTTTGACAGAAAGAAGGAAAGTACACAGCTGTCAGCTGTGGGCTCACAAGAAGGGTGGAGGACGTTCACCTATCCAGTGGCAGGTGGGTGCGGAGGTTACACTGGATTACCCAAACATTGGTTCCTGAATTCTCTTGGAATCACAGGCTCCAAGCTGTGGAAGGCTCTAAAACACCTGGGAGAGAAGGCAGAAAAAGGGAGCTTTTGGCTCTGGTTCCACAGAAGGAACAAGGCACGGGGAAAGCAAGGATCCAAGGGCTGGCTCCACCAGCCCAAAATATTCAGAGATTAAAGGAGCGAAACATCAGTGAAAAGTGGAAATTCTCAATGTTTCTATTCTATTTAAATCTGTTTTATGGTCATCCATGGTGGGAAAGGTGTTCTGACTGCTCCACACCAGTTGAATATAAACTTAGTGATAACAAGCATCTAACTTATTTCAAGCACGATCAGTTCAGAACCAGATGACTGAGAAAGCTAACATTCTTTTAGCAAAAGCAAAAAACAAGGCAATACCTGGATATCTGGTCCAGATACGATGCTGCCTCACCCTCCACTGTTCTGAGCTCAGCTACGGTCTCCTCCTGCAAAAGGTAAAAGAAAAGCGATGATAATCGTAATTTTAAAAACTACAACATTGATGAGACTTATTTACCAAATAATGATACAGCATGCACATATGACAAACAAGCCACGTCATCACTCATTCATGCATCTAGCAAGTAGCAGAGCAAGCAAGGCAGCAACCAGCCCTGGACAATGCACCAATCCATCACAGGGGACCAGACACAGTGAGTCATCAATTGACTAAACATGTAACTGCACTGAGGGAAGAAACCAGAGTACCCAGAGAAAACCAACACAGACATGGGGAGGACACAAAATCCACACAGGCACAGTCCAAACCAGAAATCAAACCCGGTGACCTTTGAAGCATTCATCACTGATCACAACAAACAAATGAATTACTGATAAAACCTTTTTACTGTACCTGGATTGAAACGCCAAAATTGTTGCCATCTTCTATTCTTGGAATCAATAACTGTACCCACATCTTGACCTTAGAGAGGGGGAAAAAAGAAAGTTGCATACAAATTGCATACTACAATCATGCTGTAAGAGTGTGGCTGACAAAATCCCAATTCGGGAACATGGACTTACAGTATTGCATTTCTCTATGAGAGTTCGGATCTCAGGCTTAACCTTCTCAATTAGGTCCACCAGCTTGCCATTGCTCTTCATCATTCCTCCAGGCATGATATAGACCTTGGTCCCACCAACTACAGACGAGAAGAGAAGCATGACTTAAGCTTAGGGCTCACCACACCACTCAATCACTAGCAATCCATCTTTTTGTGATCATAGGCTAATGCACAACTACAAGACTGATAGTCGTTGAGTCACACATTACAAAACCAGCGACAGAGCACCTGATCATAAAATGCCACTCTCTCAAACAAATGGGAAAACTGTACAAGTGACTGTCAAAAACAGAAAAATCCACTTGTTATAGCTGCTCATTTGTTGAAAAACAAGTCGGAAAAACATAACAGAAACATAGGTGGGTCAGCAAGTCATGCAATGTGAATGTTGAGGTGATCTAAAGAATGGGGGGAGGAGAAAACAAAAATCAGAAATAAAAGTATTAGTGAGCAGTGGTGGATGATTATTTGTGTATATATAAAAATACACACACACACACACACACACACACACACACACACACACACACACACACACACACACACACACACACACACACACACACAGTGGGGCAAAAGTATTTAGTCAGCCACTGATTGTGCAAGTTCTCCTGCTTAGAAAGATGAGAGAGGTCTGTAATTTTCATCATAGCTACACTTCAACTATGAGAGACTAAATGAGAAAAAATCCAGGAAATCACATTGTAGGATTTTTAAAGAAATTAATTGTAAATCATGGTGGAAAATAAGTATTTGGTCACCCACAAACAAGCAAGATTTCTGGCTCTCACAGACCTGTAACTTCTTCTTTAAGAAGCTCTTCTGTCCTCCACTCGTTACCTGTATTAATGGCACCTGTTTGACCTCATTATCTGTTTAAAAGACACCTGTCCACAGCCTCAAAACAGTCAGACTCTAAACTCAACCATGGCCAAGACCAAAGAGCTTCGAAGGACACCAGGAAGAAAATTGTGCACCAGGCTGGGAAGAGTGAATCTACAATAGGCAAGCAGGTTTGCTGTGAATAAATCAACTGTGGGAGCAATTGTAAGAAAAAGGAAGACATACAAGACCATTGATAATCTCCCTCGATCTGGGGGCTCCACGCAAGATCTCATCCTGTGGGGTCAAAATGATCATGAGAACAGGGAGTAAAAGTCCCAGAAACTACACGGAGGGACCTGATGAATGACCTTGCAGAGAGCTGGGACCAAAGTAACAAAAGGCTACCATCAGTAATACACTACGCCGAGAGGGACTCAGATCCTGCAGTGCCAGGCGTGCCCCCCTGCTTAAGCCAGTACATGTCCAGGCCCGTCTGAAGTTTGCCAGAGAGCATATGGATGATCCAGAAGAGGATTGGGAGAATATCATGTGGTCAGATGAAACCAAAATAGAACTTTTTGGTAAAAACTCAACTCGCCGTGTTTGGAGGAAGAAGAATGCTGAGTTGCGCCATACCTACTGTGAAGCATTGGGGTGGAAACATCATGGTGTTTTTCTGCAAGTGGGACAGGACAACTGATCCGTGTTAAGGGAAGAATGAACGGGGCCATGTATCGTTGAAGATGGAACGTGGCTGGGTCTTCCAGCATGACAATGATCCCAAACACACCGCTCAGGCAACGAAGGAGTGGCTCCATAAAAAGCATTTCAAGGTTCTGGAGTGGCCTAGCCAGTATTGACCAAATACTTATTTTCCACCATAATTTACAATTAAATTCTTTAAAAATCCTACAATGTGATTTCCTGGATTATTTTTTTCTCATTTTGTCTCTCATAGTTGAAGTGTAGCTATGATGAAAATTACAGACCTCCCTCATCTTTCTAAGTAGAGGAACTTGCACAATCAGTGGCTGACTAAATACTTTTTTGCCCCACTGCGTGTGTGCGCAAGAGATGTGTGTGTACAAACCAGATCACCGGCATTGAACCCAGTGTGATGGAGGACTATGCAAACTCCACACAGAAATGATTAAGACTGGTCCACCTGGGTATTGAACCCAGGACCTTCTTGCTGTGAAGCGACAGTGATACCCAGCGAGCCACTGTGACACCCACAGTGGTGGATGAAGTAAACCTCCAACTGAGTACAATTACAAGTCAAATGTACTTGTATGTCAAACGTGAAAGTACCATGATTATTTATGGCTGTAGTGTCCTATTATCATTTTTGCAACAACATACTTGCTTAACCAATGAATTGTTGATGAAAAGACTAGAGTCACTGTTAGGACACCTCATGTTTTAACAGAATGTCACCAATCAGTCCAACATGTCAAAACAAGTTCAAAGTGCACACTATACCCTGACTGGTGTGCCTGCTTGTCACTCATTTTTATATGTTACGTTTTATGCACACACAAGCCAAAAGGAACGCCAGATTGCACATGTAGTGGAGTACAAAGATTTGACTTTGAAATGTAGTGGAGTTAAATTAAAGAGTTACCCAAAATGAAAATACTTCAGTAAAGATACTTCAGTATAGTAACAATTACATTCACTTCTTTACTGTCCACTTTACAAAGTCAATTACCAGGTTGCATACTTTAAATCAGCATTAAAAAAATGTTCCCTAAAGGGTGGTCATAAAATCCAAGTCTCATTGTATTTGGCAAGCTAAAGGGCTGTGTTCCAAATAAACACCATATTTAAAATGGTAACAACATAGTAGCTGGTATATTAATTCCTACTTAGAATGGTAGTATATGCAGTTTCAAACATGTCTTGTATTTGGTCAATGTTTTTCATAGAGTTCTTCTGTTTCGCTCTTCTCTTGTGTAGTTCTTGGTTATTGTAGTGTTTGTAACAAATCACTGGTACACTCAAACTACCACACTGATTGCTAGTCATTTCAAAAAGCCCTGGAACATCTAGCAGCTTCTGCGATTAGGGATCGCTCAGTTGTCACTCTTTGGGAAGCTTGTGCAAATTTAGGCTTAAGAAAGCAAAGTCTGCAAAAGCCCTCATAATGTAGTGCTCACCTTTGTCATCTCCTGTTCCATCTTCAAGCTTTCTCTTTTTGGCATTTTGCTGTTGATGGAATGACTCATGGTTAGCTGCTGCACATGTTACCCAGAAAGTTACAACACTACAGCAACTGAAATTAACCTCTTAACATGCACTTGTGTTTTTATACAATACAGAATGTTTACATTTGGAGGGGGAGGGATGGAGCACATCATTAAACTTGGAAAGTTTTTTTGATGGTAAACCCGATTTCCAATTACAATTCATCATAACGCCTGCATCTCAAGTGTTCAGTGTTAAAACATGTTCATTTTCTATAAAAGGTTCTTATTGTTATGGTTTACTAAATAAACAAAAGCACATCATTAATTGCTTATACTTTCAGTTATTGGAAACAAGATTTGTTACTGAAATTTCATACAGAAAACACCAAAGTAGTTACGTTTAAGAGTTAATTTGGTTAAATGGTAAGTGCTTTACATGTGAATACTTGTAACATTTTGTGAATGAAGCACCAAGAAAAACACTTACCCCTTCAAGTCCATCATGGATGTCTGAAAGCAGAATTGGGTCTGGCACGGCTAAATTGATCTCAGAATGAATTTCTTTCAGGTCTCGAATGTTTATCACAGGATCCTGAAAACGTGTGAATTTTTAATAATATAATAACAATGATAAAGAAACTGAAAGACAACCTGCCAACTACTGCTAGATGAGGTCTCTAGCATTACATAATTGTCTTTACGGGAGATGGTATAAACCTTAAACAAGCTTACCTTCAGAAAATGGTCCAATTCTAATAATTTCTTTGGGAAAAAACTTGCAACCAGATCTTCAGCCTAAATGCAGAAAAATGCATCAGAAGCAATCACAGAAATTTAACATCAATTTTAAACGTCGTAACTTACCTCTGATGTGATTCGTTCCCTAAAAACATCAACCTATAGGGGGAAAAAAGAAAACATTAATACAATTTGCTAAATTTAAACACAATATCAGGTTTAAATAACAACTGCAAAAACCTTACTAATTATGCTTAAAGGTTTAAGTCAATTACTAAAACACAACCAGAAAGTGTGAATCCTGCTAGTTCTTCGAAAAATAGCTACTTATTATTAACAGAAAACTTGATAAATTTTATCTACATGTACCATGAACAGGGCAACTTAAAGTGTATCGCTATAGCTCCCTCCACAATTACAGGCACCTCTGGAAAAGATCAGTTAAAAAGGGTTATACGAAATTTATTTCCAAATTAAAGAGCACTTACAAAACATTTATTTTATAACATCGTATAAGGTTGGACAATACAGAGCAGGGAATTCACAAAATCTCTCCAGACCATCGAGGGTCCTGGGTAATTTCTTGTGCACCCTCTTCTTTAGCTCACCCCTCAGGTTTTCTATGGGGTTTAGATCAAGAGACTGAGAAGCCTTTGGCAGAAACACGATTCCATATTCAGCAAGTCTTTTTTTTTTCAATTTGATGTACAAAGTTTATGATGCCATGTACTCTAATGAGGTTCCCAAAGCCTTGGAGGAAAAACACCACAACATCACAGACCCTCCACCAACAGTAGCCATGAAGTTCTTTTCAATGGAGTCATCCTTCTTTGTAAGTATTCTAGTATTTTCTCTTATTTGAATTGTGTTCACTTGTCTATTTTATTTTGAAAAATCACTAAGAGACTTTGAGCTCTGTGTCATCTCATGCATATCTGTATACACAAACACACACCGCAGCCAAACAGGAAGATAAGGATTGCTTCTGGAAAGCTTCATGACTGCCTTAAAGTAAACTATAAATGGAAAAATTGCTTCAGTTACATTGTTTATAAACATTTCTAAGGGTGCCAACAATTGTGCCATATGTGGCTTTGTTAAACAACTCTTTTTCCCCCTCAGACTAAATTTACTTCAAATACAGGCTGTATTTTTGTCATTGCCAGATTAAGCTAATTCATGAACACGTGAATTGCTCATAACCCTTTTTACTCATCTTCACCAGGAGTGTCAGTAAGGGGACTGTAGCTTGGTGACAAGATCAGACATGCAGTGGGCATAAAATAGTGTTAGTGGTGGCTTGCATGGCAAAACTGTCTTTTCATTCTAGAAAAAGTAAATCTTGATAGACTATAACACAGATTTGATATAGTACTGATCAACAAAACATTACTGTAGTGTTCCAGACATTTTCTTCCATGTCCTCTCTCATTAGAAAACCTAAAGAGTTGTTCATGTAATTATATATATTACAAGAAAACAAGCAGAAAATTAAGGAATAACTGCAAAATCTATAAGAATACAGTTAAGAATAAACTTTTTATATAGCTACTGTCTGGTTTCTTTGGCTACACGAGGAGTTCATTAATCATCAATTGGTCTTCAACTGGAATTGGATGGGTTCCCCATTAGTACCTGGTTCTTCTTATGGTTTCTTCCACATTAAGTATGCATTGACATTAATACTGGTATCAGCCCAATACCATGCTCTTGTATTTGCAAGAAATGCACCAATAAAGATCGAATAACTCAAACTGGAGCCATAACTCATAACTTCTCTGTACCCAGGTGGGAACCCAGTTTCACTTAAAAAGGGGTATTGGTCACGTCCTTTTTAATGCGTTTGTTTTACTTACACTAACTCCAAACAGGGCTTTAATTAAACAGTGTTTTTGGGATGTACACTATTTGTGCTAGCCTGAAGTAAAGTACACTAAGAAGAATACAAAGCACTTCCCTAACTTCTTGTGAATGCTGTAAATGTAAATAGCATGTAACATTAGTGTACAGGGGACATATGTAAAACTCAATTTTCAGTGCTCGTGCACATACATGTGGGTATCTGGAGTGCCTACCAAACCACAATCTGTAAAAGAAGACAAACTCATGTGGGCTGCCTAGGTCATAAAACACAGGGTTCAAAAGCCATTCAGATGTCGCTCAGTATTTCAAACTGCATTATGCAAAAAAGTCCACCATGAAAATGATCACTACTGCAAATTTACAAGTGTGCCATAGTAACTCCAAATTGAATTGGGAGACAGGTATTGATCAACCAATTTTGTACCGTACTATGGTGTGGCATACTGGTGTAATCTGTGTAATGCAAATTAACATTCTAGCATAAAGCATGTAATGTTAACACAGTCGTGATTTTGGGTTGACCGCAATCTTTTCCAACCTGGATTACAATACAGGACTGACAGAGACACATTCCTGAAAAGTGGGATTAACTACCAACTGTCCTTGAAAAAATCCAAAAGAGGGAAAAGTAAGTAAATAAAAAAATAATTGTGTGCATCTTTGGCAACAGCTGAGGTAATACCCTAACAGGATTTTAGCTGGATTGTGTTGTTGGACTATTCCTTATCCGTGCTATCATGAGGTAATGTCTAGTAAGAAAGACACAATGCACTTCTGTAAATTGCTTTTGGATAAGGGCATCTGCTAAATGCTGCAAAATGTAAAGGTAATATCTTACACGTAATTTTCTTCAAGGTTAATTGCTTTACGATCCATAATTACGTGAAATTCTGTTAATTTGTTGAATGTCTGCAAGACAAATTAGAGAACAGGTGTAAGATGTCTTCAGAGTGTTTGTTGCTGCCAATTTTATAGAGATTCAAAAGAAGTTTATGATTCGGTTAGAACCACTGAGAGGGTGGGGTGAATAGAGGCTTATGATCTTTTAAAGGAGCAGACATTCAAAACTGGTCTTTCTGAAAAGCACTATTTAGACACAGTGAGATAGGAGCCCTGACGCTTGATCCTTGTGGTATTACGACCAAAGCACATCACAGACATTAAGACCCCAGGGGACTCTTAACTTTTGGTACAAGGTCACCTTTAAAGTTTGGCCAGTGTCTCTCCTTAGTGTAACAATGCAGTGGAAAGATGTGGATTTCAGACCACTGGCGTGTATAACAGGTGAAATAATTCCATGATTAACACAGCCCAAGCATTATTTATACATTATTTTGAGGAAACACTTAAGTTCTACTGTCACTGTGACATTATGCTATGCTATGCTTCCCATTTAGCTGCCAAAAATAACTCATCAAACAAGGCATGAGAATGTAATGCAGAATCACATTTAACTAGTCCTTAAAATACCTGAGCTCTAGACAGCCTCAGCGTTAATAAGTGGAATTTCTTTAATCAAGAAGGCAGTTCTCATTGGCACTGTTTTGAAAAGTGAGCTGTTTGGATACATTAAGCCTCACATTTGTTTCCTACCATCTTTTGCCACAGACACTGTTGTTGATGAGAAGCCTGGGAATCAAAAACAGTACAATATACCTTAATTCCAGATATACAGATGTTTGCCTGAAGGGAATAAAACCTGCTTTGATCCAATACTGCAGTCTTACTCTTTAGGAGTTAGTCTAATCTTTAATCTTCATTAAAACCAAAAACTCTCAGGCTATAAAAAGGAGCACAGCATTGTATTTGCTGGCATATGCATGTGTGGGCTTTTTAGGCTACACATTTAAATAAGAGACACATAAACAAGGATAATGTTAATTATCGTTTAGTAAATGCCTGCATATTTTTACTTCTCTCTCCAATAGACACGCATTTCACAATGAACATTTTCTTTAGTAACATTACCTGGACACCTGTCCACTAAACAGAACGACGTTACTGAGACAGCTCCAAAAAATGCCCTTAATTAATCTTAGATAGTCTGTGTATTTCTTATGACCATCTACAAATGTGCTTATTTTTTCACTAGATTAATCTCTTATACAAAAATTGAGAAGCTTTGACCCTACAGAAGCAAAAAATCTTTATTGTAGAGGGAAATGCTGTCAGATGTACAGATAAATTTTGCAAAGTAATACATGCATTTCTTGTAAGCCTTTTCTAGAACAGGGCATCATTTTTTTTTGCCTGCCATTAAATGAAATATTTTAATTTAGAACCCAAATGGTAGATGAGAAACATGACTTGAACAAAGAAGGTTTCCTTGTTTTCAGGTCTGTTCTGTGCTATGGAAACAGTATACCTTATAGATGTCTCAGTGCTCAATTATTATTATAAGTATTGACTTATTAAATAGAATCAAAGTTCTAACCACATTTAGAAAACAGATTCCTTTTCCATGAACTACCTCCATAGCATCTTATTGCACTGCACACAGATAATTCCCCACCTTTGAGAAACACTGCCCTAGACATATGTTGTCAAATGATCAGTACATTTTAAGCCATCTAAATGAGAAACCACTAACAAATAATGCCATATCAACCCCGGGGCTATATTCATGGCAGTAGTGGCTACCAATAAGGGAGAGGGATACAAGGCTGAATGAGCACTCATAGGCCTCTTGCCTGCAGAAATTTGATAACTTGTTGATTTAGGGTCAGCTAAGGATTTATTGGATAATGCTGGGCACAGAATGGCGGGGACAGTCAGAGGCACAAAGTCTCAACTAAGTTTGTTAAGCTTTCACACCATTCATTCATTTTCTTATCCTCTTAATTCTTTTTCAGGGTCGCGGGAAAGCCGGCGCTTAGCTGGCGACACAGGGCGCAAGACAGGAACAACCCTAGACAGGGTGCCAATCCATCATAGGGCAGTCATACACGAAGGGCAATTTAGAAACTCCAGTTAAAGTTACACACGTCTTTGGAATGTGGGATGAAATCAAGGCACCCAGAGAAAACCCACACAAACATGGGGAGAACATCCAAACTCAAACCCAGGTCCAAATCCAAGCACCTAGTTCGCTCCACCTGGGATCAGATCAAGAACCTTTTTGCAGTGAGGCGATAGTGGTACCCACTGAGACATGCTTTTATATTAGCGAGATACGAAAATCAGTCACTTATTTAGACTATGGGCATAAGTACAGTGTGATCTCATCTCACTGAATCTTTACATTCACATAATTTAGCAGACGCCCTTATTAGGAGTAACATACAACTGGTACAATCTTTCAATACAAGCAGCTGTGGGTTAAGTGACAGTGCCAGCTTGATAGAAGTGGCATTTGAACCCTGGACTTTCTGGTCCACAGTATAGTACCTTAACCGCCAGGCTACCACAGTTCCCTTCATTGAGAATCATCATGAAGATGGTGTCAGTATGAATTTGCACTGTAGTCATTAAGCAGTCAATATTAAAAACACTACGGTACCGGACAAGCGGAAATGCCGTCCCCATTTTCGCTGTTGAAAGTATTACTGTTTTCTATAAAGCATAACTGTTTTCTATACATAGCTTATACTTGCTCTGAACAGAACACCCTAACAGAAGCCCAAAACGCTGAAAGCTATTTTGTTGTCGTTTTTTAGAACAGAACGGAACCCCAATAAATCACAACTGCCGCTCTGGGACTGTAAGCGTTGTTCCGTACTTCATTTTAATGGGACGGAACAAGAGGGACGACACAGCACTTTCTCGGCTACCGCAGTCTCTCAAAAAAAATAGAATAAAATAAATAAAATAAAGCATGTACAGTACCACTCCGGAAAAGGGTTATCGATGTAGCCATATACCCATTTTCACTCCTGGCTGCTCCTGGTTGTATTGTTACAGCAGTTTAAAGGTACGAATGAATCGAACATTGTAAAAGCACCATGACATGCAGTTATTCACATTACCTGGAAACGATTATCAGGCTACAACATTTCAGTATCGATTACATATGGTCATATCACCCCGATCTAATTCCTAACAGCTGCGTCTGGTTAAAAACCCCTGATATAACATACGGTAAATGCATGACTTCATACCGCAGAGCAGCGAGCTAATGAGCATGGGCATGGACAACATATGGCTGATGAGGACCACATGGACACACAACAATTCACTCAGAATACAACCACACAAACAGCTTCAATACAAACACAAGACGATCCCCCATAATCATGTGTAACTAAGCCTTAATCAACCACGGAGCGCGGGAAAGTTAGCCTTAGCTCCATGTTTTACAGCACACCGGCATTACAGCTCTAACAGTTAGCCAGCTAACGGTCGCTAAGTCATGGCCTGGTGCCTATCTCCGATGTATTAAGAATGGAATTGGATCGGTTTACCTTTGACTTGATGTCACTGTCCACCTTTAAAAGTGAAGACATCTTTTAACCAAGCACAAAATCAGAAAAGCTACGGATTGTCTAAACAGCATTCACTAACCGTGTGGCTCACTACTGACTGTCAGCCACAAGGTAAAAACGCGCTGTGGATGACGCTAAAAATAAGCGACCAATTGAGTAGGACCGACGCATGCGCAATTCAAACAGGTTTGATCTGAACTCAGATTCCAAAGATTCTAGCCATACAGGACAAAATATTTTACAGTACAAAACAAATGGAAATTAAATAAATAGTATAACACTTCACCTTCATTTATTGAGTTGTTTGAAAAAATATAATCTCACGATGTTAATAGGCTTCAATTTGGAACTGTTTACTACATCATCTAAAAAGTGTACTAGTCTCATCAGCTTAAAAAAACAGGTTAAGATCTACTCACTATAACAAAATTAAATTCACTTTTTATTATTTTTGTCTTTTTTGTTTTTTATATAATTAAATTTATATTTCAATTCTTTGAAGGAAAGGAGCCCTTTCTGTTTTTTTTTTTTTTTTTGCTTTCTCTGGACATTTTCTCTATTTATATATTGTGGTTTCTGTTGTAGTTTATATTTATATATACACTGTACCTTCTTGTGCAAAAAAAATAATAATAATAAAAATTACACTATTAAATACAACAGCAATACAAAACAGTACTTGTAACTAGCCAGAGGATACCTTTACAAAAAGAGTTCTTGTGGTTGACAAATGTACATCATTTTTGCAGCGTTTCTCTTCTAATATAGGCCTGATCTTCACATATAACTTGATCTCCTGTCCAAAAACAATACATGGCTGGCATTAGTAAATTTATTTTTCCTTTTTTCATGCTGGAGAGGGATGTGGGGGCTCTGGCACCTTTCTCTGGAGGTTCAAGTGTATGTGTGCTCTTGACAATAGACTAGTCCATTGCAGGGCATCTTGGGGTCAATGTTACAGCAGTAATGGCGATTCTCTGGTCCTCCTCTTCATCAAATACAGCATGTGATGCCCAACCCAGTCGGAAGGCAATGTCAGGACTCAAATCCAGGTACATGTAGTGGTGGCATAACATATTAGACTGCTGCACCACCTGGTACCCTTAGTAAATTTACATTTACAAATACAAAATTCAGCTAATAGAATAATTAAATTAATAAGCCCAGTATAATGCTGTTTTTGTAAAACAAATATTACTAATACCAATCAAAGCATTTTGATGTACAGAGAAAATCCAGAAC
This sequence comes from Ancistrus triradiatus, assembly GCA_025084515.1. NCBI lineage: Eukaryota > Metazoa > Chordata > Actinopteri > Siluriformes > Loricariidae > Ancistrus > Ancistrus triradiatus. The sequence goes on along the minus strand of JAJAGP010000570.1, from coordinate 215,892 downwards.
CAATATGAATACTTGCAAATTTGACCAAAAAAAAAAACGACCAGATTCCTTTACAAAGTCACTGTGCCAAGTCAAGCAAGGTGGATCACAAGCAAAGCAAACCCTGCAAATAAAACAAAACACATACATTTGTTTGATAATATGCGTGTACTATTTTAAATACTACTGGTTTAAAACAGTAATGTATTAATCAAAGACCAAATTAATATAATAACAGCCTAAAACAACTAAAACGTTAGTAATGTAGTGATGAAGCAGACTACACACAAATTTGAGACGAATCCATTTTATAGTTTGGAATCGATTCAAAGCTTCGGTGTCAACTCTCAATTCACAAACCACGGGACAGGAGAATCAAATCAAAATATCATTCTTTCCCAAACAGCTGTGTTTTGGTGTAATTCTATAATATGATAATTATATTATATAAGACATGTTTCGACAAGGTGTACATTATGTAGCATCAATGTTTTCACAGTATAATGAATTTTATGATCTTATACGATGTTATGTAACTAACTATACAGAAACGTAAGCAAGGAATGACACATTTCCTGTTACGTGTCTGTGGGGGAGTGTACAAGTTAAACCATGTAAACAACAAGACAGCGGACAGACAGACAGTGCGATTATAATGTTGGCTTCGTTTCGTTAAACCAGTGCATCGTTGTCTCAAATGAAATATCGTGTCGATTTCTAGCTGACCACCATGAATCATCCGGTTACAGTGAAAGTGAATTTCCGAGGGAATGTGAAGAAGTTTCCCGTTGTGGACACAGACAAAGCGCAGTGGGAGACAGTCGAGGCCTGGGTAAGCAGAACAGCCTCCATATACAGTGCCTGGCTGTGTGCGGTTCCTTCTAAATGCACGTACTACTATTCTACATAGGATGGCAGAATAGGGTGGAATTGTAGTTGGTGTACTATTCTTTTGCACTGTTAAGTACGGTAGCACACTGTTTTGGACATAGTCATGATCCCAGAAGGCCGAGAGGCCTACATAAACACACCTTCAGAAAGAAGGACATTAGCCATCAAACTTTGCGTCAAAACACCTCAATACCACTGTTTAATTTGTTATGTTCAATAGTTATTTTAAAAGACTCTAGTAGTTATTATGCTAGATGAGTATATACTTTATAACGATGCATATGATGGATTTATAACCATCACAGAACAAAAATGAATAGTTATTATTATTATTATTATTATTATTATTATTATTATTATTATAATACACAGTATAACAACAATAATAGTAATTCCATATCTTGTTATATGTTGTTGATATAATAACCTTTCTTTCTCTTTTTCCTGTTGTTAAAACAATAAGTTTCTTCTTGTGAGCTAACAATAACACATGATATTACTACTACTGCTAATAATAATAATAATAATATTTCAGTTTTTCTGTGATTTTTAATGAGCATCATTAGTTTTGTTATTACTACTACCATTGTACCTTTAATTCAGACAATTCAGATTTGTTAAGCAAACACATCATGCGTGTATGTACTAGGATGAGGTTGCAATTCTTTGTTGCATATTTGAGAACAAATAGGAGGAGTTTGTAGTCACATTTTTCAGTTCTACTGAAATGTCTGTACATCCACTGAGCACCGTATTAGGAACACCTGTACACCTACACCTTCATCCAGTCATGTGATCAACCAATTGTGTGGTAGCATTGCATGAAATCACGTAGATATGGACTTCAGCTTCAGGTAATGTTCACGTCGACCATCAAAAAATGTGATTTGTCACTGGTTTTGAGTATGGCATGATTGTTGGTGCCAAGCCAACAATGGTTTGAATAATTCTATAAGTGCTGATCTCCTGAGACTTTCATGCTCAGCATTTGGTAGAGTTTGGTAGAGTGGTGCAGTAACGAGAAAACCTCAAGTTAGTGGCAATACTACAGATGGGAATGCCTTGTTGATGAGAGAGGTCACCAGAGAATGGCCAGACTGGTTCCAGCTGACAGAAAGGCAATGGTAACTCAGATAACCACTCTACAGTTGTAGTGAGCTGGAAAGCATCTCGGAATACATAGCACTTTGGACCTTGAGCTGGATGGGCTACACCAGCAAAAGACAGCTGAACACCGGAAAAACATAGCCTGGTCTGATGAATCTCGGTTTATGCTGAGGCACACAGAACGTTAGGTCATGCTTTGTCACTAACAACATGAATCTTTGGACCTAGACTGCCTTGTGCCAACAGTCCATACTGGTGGAGGTGATGTAATGGTGTGGGGAATGTTTTTTTATTGTTGTTGACCTTTGTGCATCTCTTGAGGACCACAGTTTATCCAACTTCTATTGACTGCTTCCAGTATGTTGGACGGCACAGTGGATAGCACTGTCACCTCACAGTGAGAAGGTTTGATCCCAGGGTGGAGCAGTCTGGGTGTCCTCCCCTCCCATGTCCTCCACAGGTTCATGTGGGTTTACTCTTTAATTCTGGGGTGTGATGTTAAATAAGCTAAACAAACAAACAAACTTCCAGTATGATAATGTACCATATCACCAAGCAAAAAGTGCACATGTAAAATCTACTGGATTTGCTTGGTGCAGTCATGTCAACATGGTGTAGAATCTCAAATGAATGTTTCCATCATCTGGTAGAATCCATGTCATGAAGAACTGAGGCTGTATTAACAGTAAAGGGCCCTCCTCAGTAATAGTATAGTGTTCCTAATAAAGTTCTTGGTGAGTGTACATGATTATTTAAATCAACGGTATGGCATAGTGTGAAATTGCTGTACATTTTTCAGATATACGTATATATCAGCAAGTTTCTGTATACACACACACATATACACACACACACACAAATATATATATATATATATATATATATATATACACACACAGTGGGGCAAAAAAGTAATTAGTCAGCCACTGATTGTGCAAGTTCTCCTACTTAGAAAGATGAGAGAGGTCTGTAATTTTCATCATAGCTACACTTCAACTATGAGAGACAAAATGAGAAAAAAAATCCAGGAAATCACATTGTAGGATTAAGAAAATTTTTTTATTGTAAATTATGGTGGAAAATAAGTATTTGGTCAATAACAAAAGTTCAACTCAATACTTTGTAACATAATCTTTGTTGACAGTGACAGAGGTCAAACGTTTCCTGTAAGTCTTCACCAGGTTGGCACACACTGTAGCTGGTATTTTGGCCCATTCCTCCATGCAGATCTCCTCTAGAGCAGTGATGTTTTGGGGCAACACGGACTTTCAACTCCCTCCACACATTTGTTATGGTGTTGAGGTCTGGAGACTGGCTAGGCCACTCCAGGACCTTGAAATGTTTTTTTACGGAGCCACTCTTCGTTGCCCGAGCGGTGGTTGTTTGGGATGATGTCATGCTTGGAAGACAGGCCATGTTCCATTTCAAGCTCTCATGAGGAAGGAGCCGGTTTTGGCTAAATCTCACAATACATGGCCCCGTTCATTCTTCCTTAAACACGGATCAGTCGTCTGTCCCTCTGCCAGGAAAACAGCCCAAGCATGATGTTTCCACCATGATGGTTTTACCAAAAAGTTCTGAATTTATGCCACATGATATTCTCTCCAATCCTCTTCTGGATCATCCATTTATGCCTCTCTCTGGCAAAACTTCAGCGGGCCTGGGAATGTTTACTGCTTAAGCAGAGGGGACACGCCTGGAACTGCAGGATCCGAGTTCCCTCTCGCGTAGTGTGTTACTGATTTTTTTTTTTGCTACTAATAACTTAATAAACTACTGTTATAGCCTTTGATATTTTGGTCCAAGCTCTTGCAGGTCATTCACAGGTCCCTCGTGTAGGTTCTGGGGATTTTTGCTCACCGTTTCATGATCTTTTGACCCACCACGGGATGAGATCTTGCGTGGGTGGGGCCCCAGATCGAGGGAAGATATCAATGGTTTGTATGCTTCCATTTTCTTACAATTGCTCCCGCAGTTGATTTATCACACAACCTGCGTTGAAGAGGGGAGAGGAAAGTTTGTCTTATCTTCCCATCCCCCTTCTTCCCAGCCTGGTGCAGTTATACAAATTTTCTTTCCTGGTGTGCCTCGACAGCTCTTTGGTTTGGCCATGGTGAGTTTGGAGTCTGACTGATTGGAGGCTGTGACAGGTGTCTTTTATACAGATAACGAGTCAACAGGGCCATAATACAGGTAAACGAGTGGAGGACAGAAGAGCTTCTTAAAGAAAGTTTCTTACAGGTCTGTGAGAGAGCCAGAATCTTGTTGTTTATGGGTGACCAAATTACTTATTTTCCACATATTTACAATTAAAATTCTTAAAAAATCTACAAAAGTGATTTCCTGGATTGTTTTTCTCATTTTGTCTCTCATAGTTGAAGTGTAGCTATGATGAAAATTACAGACCTCTCTCATCTTTCTAAGTAGGAGAACTTGCACAATCAGTGGCTGACTAAATACTTTGTTTCCCCACTGTTTATTTATATCTATATATAGAAATCTGTTAAATACTGGAATTTAAGCTTGTGCTGTTCTTTGTGGTTTGTTTACTTGCTCAACTATTATATATTTTTTGGTTATTCCCTTTAGATTAAAACCACGTTTGGCTTGTGTCATTTTCAAGTGAAATATTTTGACGAGGAAAATGAAGAGGTACGCAGTAGCCAAGATGTGGCAGTACATTACTGCACATTTGTCATCCATACAACTTAATATGATTCATATATTAAAAAAGGTTACTTTTACATGAGAATCCAATTACCTTAATTTTCTTGCTCTTTCTGTTTTACAGATATCTATAAACAGTCAAGGTATGCAATAAATATTCCTATAACTTTTGCATAAAGCTAATACTACTGGTATATTACTAATACTACTGGTATTGTTATTTTTTAAATATTTATTTTAAAATATACATTTTCAGATGAGTATATGGAAGCCTTGAAGGTAAGAACATCCTGCCTGCCACAGTACTGGGACCTGTTAGCACTGTTCTGTTTTTTAATTGTTCTGTTAATATCCCATTTAGAGTTCATTTAAACAAGCCAATCAGTTGCACATGAATGTGTATAAGATGAAAGGACAGGCTGAAGGTGGGACTGTTAAACCTGAAGTTAAAGAACTTAGGATTGACCCCAGACCAGCACCACCATATCGTGCCAGAGTAAAAATGGCAGACAAGGAGACGCAGGTGACTCCCGAGCGGGACTCGGTAAGAATGTATGATCTTTATGAGAAAAAAAATCCCTCCAAGATCTATTTGAATGTAGACATTGCAATACAATAACATTTACAACTTTAATCAGAGACCCTTATCTAGGGGGGCATATAACTTATACAATCTTACAAGCAGCAATCCAAGCAATGGAAGGTTAAGAGCAAATGTTTATTATTTAATTTCAGGTGGCTGTGAAGGAAAACAAAGTGAACAAAGTTGAAGAGGAGGCTGTCCCGGCATGGTTTAAGTCTTACATGGACAGGGTATGGCTGGACTCATGTCCTTTACTGTGCTTGTCAGTGTCAGTCCTGGCTAATATAATGCACAGCTAGCAGAATTTGCACTTTACTGAACTCTTTATGCTAGAGCTGTAATTTTCATATTGCCTTTGTTCACAGTTCAAAGATCAGGTAGTGAGGGAGGTGGTGGATAAGATGTGTAGTGAGTTTTCCGGTCAGTGCTGTACACACAGAGCATCTGAGCATCCCTCTGAAGAGCCCCGGACATCTGGTACTCAAATTTCTGCAGTCAGTTCTACAACACAAAGGACCTCAACACCGAACTGCACCAGCTGCAAGGGACCTGCCACCGGGGGAGGCTACCACTGCAGGTAAGAATGTCTCAGGCCTTCTCTATAATGTAGCGCGGTATATCTTCTCACTCCATTGAAGTGAAAAATATTTTTTTGTATGTTCAGT